>JAVKPL010014580.1:0-85253 GCA_032173675.1 Gastrolobium villosum
ACAACACAACCACTTATATAGAGGAAAGTATAACAAACCTATAACAAACTTACAACAAACTCTAACAATATAACAAACCTATAACAAACTTACAACAAACTCTAACAAACAAACTTACAACAAACTCTAACAATATAACAAACCTATAACAAACCTACAACAAACTCTAACAAACCTATAACTAACTAACATGAAAAGCAAGGTGTAACAAACACCACAACAGACTAAGGAGAAGCTACATGATAATATGCCCCCTCAAACTGTGGAGTTGTGGAGAAGATGAGTATCCAGAACCCTCAGTTTGGTCCTATAATCAGCAAACATGGGAGCAGATAACGGCTTGGTAAGAGTATCAGCTAGCTGATCAGGTGCTGGAACATGAGACACAGCAACTCCTTTGAGATAACACGTTCACGTACAAAGAAGATGTCAAGTTCCATATGCTTAGTCCTTGCATGCAGAACAGGATTGTGAGAGAGAGCCACTGTGCTGAGATTATCACAGTAAATATGAGGAGTAGCCAATGGAACACATAGTTCACGAAGAAGAGATTGAATCCATAGAACCTCAGAAGCAGCAAGGGCAAGACTCCGATACTCAGCCTCAGTGCTGGAACGAGCCACTAAGGATTGCTTTTTAGACCACCAAGATACCAGATTAGGACCAAAGAAGACACAAGCTCCAGAAGTTGATCGACGGTCATCAGTATCAGTTGCCCAATCAGCATCACAGAATGCTGTCAAGGCGAAGGGACACTGTGTGGGAGCAGGTTGAAGCACAAGGCCATAGGAGAGTGTGCCTTTGAGATACCGAAGAATGCGCTTAACAGCATGCCAATGATCAAGAAGAGGTTGAGCCATGAATTGACATACCTTGTTGACGGCAAAGCTAATTTCTGGTCGAGTGATTGTTGCATATTGGAGAGCACCAACAATAGATCTATATTGGAAAGGATCATCAAAGTAGTTGGAGCCATGTTTAGACAGTCGACATGAAGAAGCCATAGGAGAAGCTACACTCTTAGCCTCTGACATGTTGGCACGAGCCAAGAGATCCTGAATGTACTTCGATTGTGATAAGGAAAGGCAACCAGAAGAATGTTTCTTCACTTGGATGCCCAAGAAGAAATCCAAAGCACCAAGATCCTTAAGAGCAAACTGAGAATTCAAGTCAGTGACCAAGTGATTAATGAAAGGAATATCAGTCCCAGTTATAATGATGTCATCCACATAAATCAAAATGTAAACACATCTGTTATGTTGACAAAGAAAAAACAAAGAAGGGTCACAGTGACTTGATTGGAAGCCAAGAAGAATCAAAGCCTGCTTGAGCTTGTCAAACCAAGCTCTAGGTGCTTGCTTGAGACCATAGAGAGCCTTATCCAACTTGCAAACTAGCTGTTTATCATCAGACTCGAAACCTGGAGGCTGTTGCATAAAAACATCTTCAACCAAATCACCATTAAGAAAGGCATTATTGATGTCCAGCTGTCTCAAAGTCCAGCCATGAGTGAGGGCCAGAGTGAGCATGATCCTCACGGTTACTGGCTTAACAACAGGAGAAAAGGTTTCAGTATAATCAAAACCTTCTTGTTGATGAAAGCCTTTAGCAACTAATCTGGCCTTGTACTTATTTATAGTCCCATCTGGATTTTCTTTGACTTTAAAGACCCACTTGCAACCAATGATTTTTCTGCCTGCAGGAGGAGATACCAGATGCCAAGTTTTGTTCACTTGTAAAGCTGTGAATTCAGCTTGCATAGCCTGCAACCAGTGAGGAGAGGCCAAGGCTTGTTTAACAGTAGTGGGTTCCATGTGAGTAAGAAGAACAAGAGACCTGGCTAAGGACTTAGATCTAGTAATAATAGACTGAGAAGATGAAGGAGGACTGACAGAAGTGGAAGGTTGATAATCAGAACTAGAAGGTGGTAAAAGAGAAGAGGAAGAAGTGGAGAAATCAGATGGAAAACTCGAAGACATGACAGGAGTAGAGGGTGAAGACATAGGTGATGGTAAAGTGTCAAGATTGTGAGAGAAAGAAGCAGCACCCACAGGGAAACCAAGGGGATCAGGAGTACCAGAATGGACAGCTGAACCATGATCAGGAAGAACAACTGTATCAGGATGGACAGCAAGATCATGAGCAGAAGGAGCAGTGGAATCAGATTGAGCTGTTGTTGCATCAGTTACTGTCTTATTGATATTGGGAGAAGAATGGTGTTGATGAAGATTGTATCTTGGCAAAACAGAAAGAGGAAGTGAGGGAGTGGGAGAAGAGACAGAGATGACAGACTTGGGATGCCACAAGGGAAAGGGAAATTTACTTTCATTAAACAGAACATCTTTGGAAATAAAGATTCGACCAGCAGGATTTTGACATAGATAACCTTTATGTTTTGTAGCATAGCCAAGAAACAGACATTCTTGAGACCTGAACTCTAGTTTGTGGTTATTGTAAGGTCTAAGGAAGGGAAAGCAAGCACAACCAAAGATTTTGAGAAACTTGTAATCTGGAATAGCATTGAATAGAAGTGTGTAGGGAACCTGAAAGTTTAGAGAAGCAGTAGGTAGCCTATTAATAAGATAAACGGCTGAGGTGAAAGCATAATCCCAGTATTGCATGGGAAGAGAGGCTGAAGATAGCATTGTCAACCCAGTGTCAACAATATGCCTGTGTTTGCGTTCAACAACACCATTTTGATGGTGAGTGTGAGGACAAACAATTCTGTGATGTATACCATGAAGAAGTGAATATTGTGTGAAGACTCTGAATTCCCCACCCCAATCAGTTTGAATGGCTTTAATAGGCATTTGAAATTGAGTGGTGATTAAGGAATGAAAATTCTTGAAAGTTTGAAAAGCATCAGATTTTTGTTTTAAGGGATATATCCATGTAAACCTTGTGTGTGCATCGACAAATGAGATATAGTATAAGTATCCCATGACAGAAGGCATTGGAGCAGGTCCCCACAAATCACTATAAATGAGTTCAAAAGGCTTGTGATAAACTGTGAGGGAAGGATGTGATGGTAGACGATGAGACTTACCAATGCAACAAGCAGCACAAAAATCATCAACTGTTTTATTAGGAATAGTGATATTACAGACTCGAAGAACTGAATTAAGAGCATCTTTGTGTGGATGTCCTAGTCGACAATGCCACATAGAGTACACAGAATTAGCAACTGCTATGTTACAGACAGGTAATATGGAACTTGAAGATGGAGACACATGCTGAGTTGGGCTTGACTGAAGATTTATGTTGTCAAACTTATAGAGGCCACTTGAGTCAAGAGTGCCTTCAAGTAAAACCTTGTGTGACTCCTGAGATTTAACAAGACAAAAAGTAGGATGAAATTCAAAGTAGACAGAATTATCTTGCGCAAATTGACTAACACTAACAAGATTTTTCATAATTGAAGGCACAAGCAAGAGATTTTTCAGATGTAGATGTGTGTGAGGATCAAGTGGGGAAGGAAAAAGAGAGGAACCAACTGCTGCAACAGGCAAACCTTGTCCATTTCCTATCATAATCTGGTCTGTACCACTGAGTTGCTGGCTTTGAATTAAATTTGAGGGATTGGATGTAACATGATGTGTAGCTCCTGAGTCTGGATACCATTCCATAGCAGGAGAGGCTGCATGAGCAGCAACCATAGCTTGTGGCTGCATATGCTGAGGTCTAATATACTGAAGAGAACGACCATGTTGAGGCAGGTTACTCATCTGACCTTGTTGAGGAAACATCTGTAAAGCATTAACAGGAGATGGAAGAGTAGGAACAAAATTGTCATCATATCGATACCAACATGTATGGACATCATGACCAAATTTGTAGCACAATTGACACTGCACATTTGATCGACCTCCATAGCGTCCTCTACCTCTGAAATTACGTCCACCATAGCGTCCTCGACCTCTGTTTGAGAAATATGATCGTCCTGAGTGA
Organism: Gastrolobium villosum; assembly: GCA_032173675.1. Lineage (NCBI taxonomy): Eukaryota > Viridiplantae > Streptophyta > Magnoliopsida > Fabales > Fabaceae > Gastrolobium > Gastrolobium villosum. Next base: position 3,949 of record JAVKPL010014580.1, read on the forward strand.
TCTGAGTTAAGAGAGCCAGTTCTCTGTTCCTGATTGTGAGAATTAGCTAGAAGAATATTATTGTTAACTGCATTATTATCAGTAGAATCCTGTTTCTCTACTTCATTGACATGTTGCGTCAGATTAACAGCTGTTGTGTTTGAAAATAGTGTTTCAGATTGTTTAGCAAGGATTTGCTCATGTGTAAGCAATTGTATGCTAAGATCCTCGATAGAATAAGGATTTTCACGTCCATGAACAGTAGCAATAAAAGCAACATATTCAGACGGTAAACCTCCAAGGACAATGTCAGTTCGTTCTTCATCACTGATTGGACTTCCTATTGCTTTGAGTGAATCACATATACCTTTAATACGGGAGAGAAATTCTTTTGCTGTTTTTGAACCTTTCTTGATCGAGTGCAACTCCGAACGCAAGAGTCTTGACTTAGATTTCATCATGCCTTGAAACAGCTTGTGAATCTTGTCCCAAGCTTCATGTGAATATTTTACTCCAAGGATCTCATTCACGATTGATTCAGAGATTGTTGAGAGTAACCATGACAGGAGCATTGAATCCTGAGTTATCCAATCCACATACGCTTGATTCTGTATTCCATTAAGTCGATCTTCTTCAGAATGAAACTGAAGTGGAATTCTTGGATTTACAAGGAAACGATGCATTTGATGAGAGGTAATGATCGGTTCAACTATTTGATTCCAAAACAAATAGTTTTCTTCAGTTAGCTTCACTGCAATCTGTTGATTGAACAACTGTGGAATTTTGAACTCCATAGCTCGATCTTCTACATTCGACTTTGCTGCTTGTTGAGAAGAATTAAAGAGAACTTGTTGAGAGGAATCTGATGCGGAAGTCATGATGAACTACACTATGAATCAGGCCTTCAGGAAGAAGGCTCTGATACCATAATAAAGTTCAATGAACTTTGTAGATGAATAAGAGAGTGAGTGAAAATGGAGAGGAAGAGAAGAGATTCCATAGTGATAATGAAAGGTTTATTCTCTATACATTTACAATGACAACACAACCACTTATATAGAGGAAAGTATAACAAACCTATAACAAACTTACAACAAACTCTAACAATATAACAAACCTATAACAAACTTACAACAAACTCTAACAAACAAACTTACAACAAACTCTAACAATATAACAAACCTATAACAAACCTACAACAAACTCTAACAAACCTATAACTAACTAACATGAAAAGCAAGGTGTAACAAACACCACAACAGACTAAGGAGAAGCTACATGATAATAATATATATATATATATATATATATATATATATATATATATATATATATATAGGGTTAGGATCATTTTACACCAGTGTAAGTTACACTCTCAATCTTGTCCGTTGATACCACTTATATCTAAGGGCTCAAATTTTTTAGGAATGTGAGCCATTGGATACAAGTGGATCAATGGTCAAGATTGAGTGTAAGACTTCTAACTCTTACACCGGTGTAAGATGATCCTGCCCCATATATATATATATATATAGATATAGGGAAAACATTTTCTCATGTTGTTCCATGAGAATTCAATTCTTATATTGTGATCCTTCGATTTGCGTGCAAAACTTTTCTTTTTTAATAAATGTGGGATCCACCACTAGTTGAGTCATAACATGAGAATTGAATCTTATGCAACATGAGAAAATCAAATCTTATATATATATATATATATATATATATATATATATATATATTACAGGGCCAAATTATAGTTTTTGACTGGATTAAATTATAATTAATTATATAATTATACATGATAAGTACAATTTGTTAAAATTTAATCCCGATCAGAACCACCCCCCAGATAACATGTGGCTCTGCCACTACACGAGATTGTTCCAGTTTACTGAAATCTAGATAGAAAAAATGAATGAACTGATAAAATTGGTTTGACATAACCATTACAAATACCATTATTATTTAGGATTTTCATTTTATCCTTTGACATGATATAATAAAGTTTCCTACACACACAATATTTTGTGGGGCCCACATTTTTTAAAACAAAGAAAATAAATAAAAATTAAGACACGTAAAATGAATCTCTATAATATTACACAATCACTTTTCCTACTACATAACTTTTATAAAATACTATTATTTATCTGTCTATGGTGAATTGGTTTGACATAATTGCATTTGGAAAGTACAACAATGGTGAACAAATTGGTTTTCTTCCATGAATTGTGTACGTTTCCTTAGTCATAAAACAATCTTGTACCTTTCTCTTTATCTCAAATCATCAATTTCAAATATTTGGTATTTAATTTCAAACAACATATTTTCATATTGTTGTTCATGGGCATATCACATCATATTTTTAGTGGATTTTTCTCCTTTTGCTTTCTCTCAACCTTCTTCCTCAAAGTCACTTGCCCCACAATATTTTCAATCAACCTTTTTCTTTTAACTTAATTTCTTTACCTCCTCCTTTACTTTTCATTATCTGTATTTTCCCATTTCTCTCTGACACAAATGTATGAGTTCGATGCAAAAGGAAAATAGAACAAGGGAGCAAACAAGTTCATTGTTCACGTTTCTACTAAAAAAATAAATAAAAGTTCATTGTTCACGTGCTATTGATTGTTCATGTCTCCCCTATTGTTTGGCTATAAAGGTACAAAGCAACGATAGTCTATATTAAAGAATCAAATTAATATACAAGTTTAACTTATTGGGCGAGTGTATATTAATGATTTTAATATCTCTAACATGTCTTTTCATAGTATCAGGCACATTTTATCTATGCTAAGAAACTCAATAAGACTTAATTAATTATTAATTAAATGGGAGGCGGTGAGAATCAGATTCGTAACATTAAGGCTCTGATATTATGTAAAGAATCAATTCAATTCAAAAGTTTAAGCTATTGGGTGAAATTACAATAATGGTTTTAATATCTCTAACAGTTAATTAGTTTGATTTTTATTTTATTTTTGGTAAAGAACTAGTTTGATATTTTTAATATGAACAATTAATCACTTGATGATGTAGTAAAAAACAGTTGATAAATTATATTTTTCAAACATATTTAACCAATAAATACCTATATATAAACTAATACATTTAAAAGAGATTGGTCATAAAATTGTGATTAGTCTATGCAAGAATTATTTCCCTACATCCACAGCTAAGAGAGAAAGAAATACATCCATCTCTCATTATCTAAAGCAATTTTGAACACACTGCACAGGTTCAATAGATGTCAATTTTTACAAGGGAGGTATTTTCTGTAGTTCTTATGGCTGTATGACAAAAAATTTCCGAGACAGAAATGAAAATCCCAAGTAGTTTCCTCTTTTTTTTATGAATATTCCATCATGTAATCTAGTCTCGAGCGAATATTATACCAATTGATATGAATCTTGGAAGAATCACCTTCCAAAAGCTAGCTTATAAAATAGAAGAGCTCAAAGTCCATATAAATCTCACACCATAACTTTATGTTTCTGATAACTCCAAGTTTCATGCGTTGCAACTGAATCATAACCCTCTCCAAGTTCCTACCCTCAATTTCTGTCTTATCATAACTGCAATCATATGTTTTTCTGTGTTCCTTTTTAAAACTTTACATTGAATGAAGTGAAGAATCCAACGCATGGAGAAATTAATTATTCTCCTATCTTTCTTTCTTTTCTTGTTTTTTTTTTTTTTCTTAATAAATTCAAATGTATCATCCGGTCATACCCGAAGACTAATCCCATTGAGCACTATCGGATCCTTTTGGGAACTTTTAGGGACGGCTCTCCCAAATCCTTTTTTTTTTCCATTCCCAAGGCTCGAACTCGAGACCTCTGATTAAGAGCTCATGCTCCTTACAACTCGTGCCAAAGGAGTTTGGTAATTATTCTCCTATCTTTATACACAATACGTGATCATAAGCCTGCTGATCTGTTTTTGTCTTGGCATAAGCACTTCAAAATGCTTGTAACTTTTAATAAAATTGTGAACATATAAATATTGGGTTTTATGTTTGTTATGTTACATGATGTAACATAACAAACCTATCCACACATTTGAGAAGAGAGAGAAGGAATGAGAGAAAAAAATCAAAGAATGGAACCCACATAAAATTGTGTGTGTAAGAAGATTATGTTACATCATGTAACATAACAAAAAATAAAGCCCATAAATATTCCAGTAAAAAGTGAAAACGTTCACCTAATTATTATTTTTTGGATAAACAACGTTCACCTAATTTTTGTACCTGATGCTCTTCTCTCCATGCAGAGATAGTGAAAATTAAGCAGTATTGTTCGTTGTGAAGATTTTATAATAGTAATATTATTGAATTTAATTGCTTATACCAGGAAGAGAAGTTGTTGAAAAACGGTCACGGTAGAACTTCAACTGAAGCAATAGGGCCAGGTACAATTTTTGGCTTTTAAAGTTGAAATAGTAACCCTTGAACGTAAAAGTTTGTGTATGTGTTGGGGGGTATTGCATCTATCTTCAAACCCTAACCTCTTCCCTAAATTATATATATCCACCTTGAGCCATGCCATGACCTTTTTGTGCTGCCTTAAAAACTACTTTGGCATAGGTGGTCCGGAGTCTAGTGTCCCTTAACCAAAGATCTCAAGTTCGAGCCCTGAAAATGAAAAAAAAAAAAAAAAAAATTGGAAAAACCACCCCCGAAAGGATCCTACAGTGCTTGAGTTAGGATTAATCTTCGGCTACGGCTGAAGAATACCCTTGAATTTACTCAAAAAAAAATTGTTCCATCTATTTGAGGTTCATATATTGCTTTTATATAAACTTTCTGTATGTCAGCAACTTAAGACATTCCTCTTCGCACCTTTTAGTGTTGCAAATCAAGTTTATTCAATTATTTATTTCTTAAATAAAGTTTGATGCTTTTTGGCCTGGGTTTTGTTAAGGAGGGAGGATAGTACCAAATTTTTTTACTACAAACTTACTACTTATCTAAACACCATTGGATCAAAGAGAGAAAATGCTAAAAAATTTCTGAAGAGGGAGAAAATATTAATCTAATGGTGATTAAATAAGTAGTAAGTTGGTACTGAAAATTTTTGATAGTGAGAATATCCCTCCTCGGACATTAACTTTACTAACTTTATGGAGCAGGAAAAATAGAGGGGAGGGGAATTGGAAAAGAGATGTTCACACACAAACACATACATAGCCCTTATTTGGAAAGTAGTGTCCTCTTATTGTGACATTCTTGAGCCTTGAAGTAACTTGAGTCATGAAAATCAGTAACCATGTCTGCCCTAGGGCGCTACTTAGCTCAGTTCTTCAATTGACATCATGTTCAGGATCATTATTTTGAGCAGTCTCCAACTTGAGACAGTTAAAAATGAGTACACATGTAAAAAAACTTGGTCATATACAAAGCTAGTTGGGAAAAACAGAAAATGTAAAGACCCGGATGCTAAGAAGCTAGACACTACTACACTACTCATTTGAAAGTGACAGAAGAATGTACCCTGCAACTATCTGTACAGAATAATTTACAGGCATTGGACCAACAAGGAAAGTGAAAAAGGGTAAGAAAAAAAAAATGATAAGGCACAGGGTAGAGAAGAACAGAAAAGAGCCTCTCTTGCTACCTTTATAAATACATAAGATGGCCTTAAGACTGCTTTCTGACAATCTTAACACTGCTGTAGAAACGCTTGAGATCTTTCATAGCCTTTTCCTCTATTTGAATGGATCGAATCGAGGAGGGTGTTTCCACTTCAGGCTTGAACCAGCGGCTCACCGCGGTTGCTTCAGATGGTGAGCCTTGACCAGCGGCAATAGTAAATCCAGCTGTTCTAGTCTTTGGACTATGGGAAAGGTTTTGTTGTTTCTTTCCCTGTTTACAAAACAACATCCTCAATTGAGCACTAGACACTATGAGAAGTAACCAAAAACAAAAACCACTCCCCGTTAAACTCGAACATAAAACCATGATTGCAAAGATGGCACTATGAGAAGTAACATAAAACCAAAATGCAATCAAAATATGCATAGACCAAGAAGGCATAAAGAATTATCACCCACTGGTTCAAAGCAGATATTACACAATTACAGCACACTGACATGGAAATAATTAAACACATGAAAGGAAGCCTTAATTCACAAACCTGTTGCATTTGGATGTGCCTTAAAGATGGCTGAGAGTTTTGGGGAGGGGTGGCTGAAGCAGCCCAAGGAGGGGTACTTATTTCTCCATCAGATACCTGGGAACTCCTAGTTGAGGCGACCGGTATTGGGCTGGAAGGAAGAAATGAACACAACTTTATTTTCCCCCCACTACCAAAATCAGAAGGATCTTCCAACTTATCTTTACTACCAGATGGCTTGTTTCCCTTTATTATTTTGCTCTGTTCATCCTGGATTTCGCGAAGAGAAGCAGAACCCTTTATGAACTTGGCCCCACCCCATGCAGGACCATCATTTCTTGGTGACGGTGGAGGCGGAGGTGGAGCCACCTCTTTCGGGGCTTCATCAAGAGCACCACTCAGAAACATAGAAAGCCCACCCTTCTTGCTCTTCTTCTTAGAAATCTTTGGTGACTGACCCTTATCTTTGAGCAACTCTAAAGCATCTTTCTTCAGTACAACAAGAGCTACATTTTTCGCACCCTGGTCTGTTGCTGTCTGTTCGCACATGGCATCCTCTTCCACCTATCAAAAATTGAGAATTTTGAGCAATACAATATATGAAAGGAACTAAGCAAATAATTCTTGTCGACAACCGAAAAGAAAAGGACAGGAACTTCTTGAAGACATGTTCTTCAAAATATAATAATATTCATGTTAGGGTGTGGAAGGTGTTCCTCCAATTTTGAATGGGCCTTTCTTAGCATGTATAACTAGTTAATCATCTTGGTTAACCAAAAGGACTAAATGACTTCTATATAAATATATATATTCAAGAAACAAGGATATGAAATTGCATATATACTCTTCTAAAATGAAAGTTTTAATACCTACGAGCCTGCAAATAGGCTCCAACCAGATTGACTGCTTTATTAAATAAACAAATCCCCAGCCAAGATCTTTATTAACAGTGCTTTCAGACTGCATATCTAACTCAGAGATGCTCATCAATGGCAAATACCCTCAAATAAGGGCTTAATAAAAAAACTATCATTGATCTGTCTATAGCTGTCTTTATCTAGTACACAATTACTTCTTGCTGGAAACCTCTTAGAGTCTTGACTCAAGAAAATATAAGCAAGAAAAGAAATTAAATGAAAATATAATTTCAAACAATGCTTTCAAATAGCATGACAAACACATTGGAAGGAAACCAACCTTTGAGCTAGGAACCGTCATGATGTCAATGTCCAACAAGTCCTCAGATTTGGGAATCACTTCATTTTTAGAATAAACAGAATCTATTTCCGTCTGCACAGTGCTTGATTTGCTGCTCTTTCTCCTTTGTTTATTTGAAAGTTTACCTTTCTTACTACTTTTCCCTTCTGGTAAAACAGAAGCCGATTCTTTATTCTGTGAAGTCTCAACAGGAACACCTAGCTCTGCAAGTGAGCTCTCAAGTGCTGACTTAGATTGAAGCTTCGCGATCTGCTGGTCATCGAGAAGATGTCCATTAGACTGCTTAGCTTCAAGCATCTCAATCTGCTGCAACTTCTTCCTTATAGCTCGAACTACTTTAGAGATCTCTTTATTGGGATCATCATTGGGCTGTAGAAAGGAATCTATTTTTTGGACTTTATCCAATTTCAGTGCATACATTTTCATGGATTTGTCACGAGTCCTTTGAAACTCGTTATCGCTATCATCCTCTTCACTATTAATGATGGCAGGAAAAGTAGCAGTTGGAGTAGGAAGCCGACGGTGACTCCATGGCTCGGATGATCTCTGGTCTAACAACCTCTCAAGGTTCGCCAGAATATCTAGTGACGCACTTGCTACAGCATGTGATGAAACTGTAAATATGTAATCAAGGTTGCGCATGACAATCTCCTGAAACCAGTAAATACTAAATGCTTTAATATAATCAACCACCATATCATGTAAGAGATACATATCCAACTAAATATATCGGCAAATACCAATTCAATTACCGGGACACAAGGCTCAAGGTAACTACTTTAATGTTAAATTTCTCTCATGATATAACACCTGTACATTGTACAGAATATAAAAAAAATTGTAAATTAAAATATATAAGAAATTAATTTTTGTAAACTTAAGACATACGAGGCAAAAAAATAATAATAACAATTAAAGTCACAGCAGAGGTTCAAATAAAGTAGAGCAAAACATAACTTTTCATGTTTCTTTTAGTTTCTGCCATAGATTTCCTCAATTTTCTCGTCCACAAAAAATGCAGGTCATCCTTTCATATTCAGAATTCACTATAACTTTTCATTTTACTCTTTCGGTGATTCATATAAAAAAATAAAGTGAAAAATACTTTCTTATTATTTTAATGTCTAGTTTCAAAAATAATATTAGAAATGATTCATAAATTCTTTGTGGACAATGATGTTAATTTGAATGAACACACACTAATCAAGTACTACCCTCATATAGATGTTGCATTTTGGAAACAAATGAAGAACTGTAGTGGCCAATTTTGTCATGTATATAGGTGTGTTTTCATACCATTTTACAAAATATTTATGTCTTTTCATTGATGTAGCATTTGATATTTATGGCTTTTGTTCATACACAACTTTCAAAATAAATTTGCATTTCCATTTATCACACACTGAGAAAAAACTGACCATGTATAGAGTTATTATGATATAGAAAAGAGAAATATTATTACTAATGAATAAAGGCCGTACATAAATAGGATTCAAGAATCAAAGAGAATAGGCTTAAGAAATGCCCATAACAGTGTTAGTTTCTACTACCCATTTTCTTTTTGAATTTTAAGAATTAATATTTTAATAAAATATTGTACTTTTATAAAAATTAACAAAAGTTTGAACTTTAATTAAAGAAATGTTGTGGAGCATAAAGTCTTGTTTCCATTGTTGCTTAATTAAGAGAAAGCTTGACAACATAATAATAATTTGTTCAATTTAAGTTCATATTATTCTTACTATACTTATTATAACAGTTTTGTAAAAGTGTCTGATGAATTTAAGGCTGTGACTTTTGAAGTCATGAATTTGTTGCCAATAATGAGATGAGTTCTTTACTATTATTATATTTATTATCAATAAATAATCAATTTGGGTTCATACTTACACTTGTCAAGATTTTAAATGACAAGCATGTCAAATCTTTAAAGTGAATCATCAAAGATTCAGTGCATCCCACCAATAGAAATATTAAGTGCCAAATTCTCTCTTTCTCCTCTAACGTGTAAAGCATGCTCCCATGAATCTAGGTACAACAGTAGCACCAAAGATCTATTCCTTTAAAGTGACACATGTCAGCATTTCTTTCATGGTCTTAACTTGTGTGTGCGTGTGTTTTCAGTGGCATATAATTCAAATGTTAAGAAATAATAAAATATTATATAACGAGTCTGAACAAGAAGCAAGAACTCCCATTTGATAAATTGTATTGCAAATACTTTGTACAGAAGTCAAGATCATTACCTCACAATACTTTTTCAAATCATCTGCTCCAAGAGAATCAGCAATCTCAAGCAGTTGTATGGCATTCCGTGGCTCCACTAGACACTCAGCCGCTACTTTTTCACAAAGGCTTTTTAAGCTGGGTATAGACCTCTGCCCAAAAGAATCAAATTGTGCAGTAGATACCATATTATTGGAATTCACATCCGCAAATAAAATGTCTTCATTTAACTCTTCCATTTCATCCCTGTTATTCAACTTGAGCTTCTGAGAATTATCAATCATGTTGGGAGGGTAGACAGGATGATAGAGGGAAGCCACAAATAGTAAATGTGTTTCACCAACTGAAACTGAAGTAGCCTTCTTCACACCATGCAACCGAGTTGCAACAGGTGGCTTATCCTTACCTTTCTTCCCATCCCACATGTAAACATCACCTGTAGCTGTAACTGCTCCAGTCCAGTACTTTCCAGCAGAGATGCTCACCATATTTCTTCCACATATAGCATATAACTGTACATAATTTTTTTAAAAGAAAAATGTTTCTAATCAACATGTTTGTCAAAGGAAAATCAGAATGTAAGTGAAAAGAGAAATTCAGAGAGTAAGAACCTGTTGGCATCGAAGATCAGGATCGGAGGAAACCCAATAAAATAATGCACCATCGTCTGTAAGAGCCATGCTATGTACCATTCCAGCAGCAATAGAAACCACATGAAGTCGTTCCATCCGATGAAACTTTAAAGGAGTGCTTCCACTTTTCTTTAAGTTCCTAGTAATCACTACACGTTTCGGAGTAACAAGTCGGTGACCCCAGGTGTATACCTGCAAAACAATGAAAATTAGAATGTAAAACCGAAAACTAGAAACTATTATTATTTCCCAAAAAATAAATTAACTCATCTATATATAACTAATCATGATAAAATGTATCATATCCCTGTACCTGAATAAAATTATGTAGTTCCACTAGAACATAATTTTGGGAAAGAATAATATTAGTGCCCAAAAACTTAGGTCTTAATGTCTTACCACTCTGTAAATTGTTTATATTCCAAAACTATGTGATGCAGGAGTAGTGGAACAGAAAATAATTAAATCTTTATGATTTCAAGATATTTTAGTTAATTTTTTAGGCTTAGTTCATCAGAAGCATTTTAGGTCAGATCATGCTAATTAAGTGCTAGTGTCTTATTTGTAAGGCCCAAGAATCCCTAATGGGCTTTGGTTAGAGCCTTTACCTAAGGCCCAAATATGAAGATTGTAAATACAGTTTCTTACAATTAGAAGAAATTGAATTATTAATGAAATGACAATGATCTGAGAATAATTACCTCTCCATCAGATCCTAACACAATTGTATGATATTTTGCAGCAGAAACACTAGTTAAAGTCTTCCCCTTCAAGGATTCAACCACTCGTGGGGTGTAATTAGATGCTGAGTTTGAGGTGCCATAACCAAGCTGACCCTCTCTATTGCAACCCCAAGTAAAAACTTCACCTAAATCAGAAACTACAGCAGTGTGCTTGTTTGCTGCAGCAACATCAACAATTTTTGTCCTTAAAGAAGATACTCTGCGAGGCGTGGGTTGTGTATCAACAGAAGTGTACCCAAGTTGTCCCTCTGCATCACAATGAAACTACAAAATATTGATGCTAATTCTGTGTCACTCTCATATAATTTCATACTGCAGAACAAAGAATTACCAAAAACAACCTAATTCTTTCACAATTAATCAATGATAATTGGTAGAAAATCATAAGTATACTTATTAAAAAGCAGGGCAGGGATGCAAGAGAAAAGATTGTTGGGTTGCATCCAATGAAGTAGTTCACAATCACAAGACTCAAAACTGATATGAATATAAAATATCGCCAAGTTTTACCTCTATTGGATCCCCAAGTGAACACTTCCCCACCCTGCGTAGCTATAACGGTATGATGCTTAGCTGCAGCAATTGCCATCACTCTGCGGGAACCCAGACCAGAAGTCACCTGGCGGGGAGTGATGACAGCAGCTTGACCACTGCAATGAGTATAACAATATAAACTCGGATTGAAAATTGTCCAAAAGCATAAGCTGATGACAATCATATCACCCCCCTCACCCAAAAAAGTTTAAAAAAAGTTTAACAATTGCTAAAACACTTACAAGAATGAACTTAAGTTCCCATTTACTCGTGCTGTGAAATTTCTAATGTTGAAAGTTAATAAGAAATTAAGAATCACTATTTAAAAATAAGTAAAAAAAGCTGGTTTTTCTTCTAACTTGTTATTTTAACAAAAGCTACAAATACCTGCTTCTCTTCAACATGTATAATAATAGACTCTGCCGCCACATAAAATCAATTTTGGTTCCCAGCAATATACCACCAAAATGCAGTTAAACATCAAGAACAAAAAGCTTGAGACTAAGTGTTTAAAATTGGAAACATGCAAATACATGTCCTACATCACAACCTGTCAATACAATTATGAACAACAGAGAATGTTGATTGCCAAATATTGAATACTGAACTTTAATTTATTTATTTATTTTTTCATTTCAAAGTAGTATTTAGTAAGATGGTCAACTGGATTCTCATCCAAGGTATGAAGAGGAAAACAAAGAAATGTGTAGAACTAACTCAAACCAAATTCTTCATATATTCAATATACATGGTAACACCAGTACAAGCACAAGGCATGTTCATCTAGCTTTATATAGAAACAGAAAATATACCTGTGTATATCGAAATCAGGATGCCCTAGACGACCTCCCCTTCCAAATCCCCAAGTATACACTTCTCCGCGAGCAGTAAGTGCCACACTATGGAACTTCGCTGCAGAAATCAGCTTTATGACCGAACCACTAAGTGAATCAACTTTGCATGGTAACTTTTGAATATGTGCATTTCCAGTTCCAAGCTGATAATTTGCACCACTGCCCCAACTAAAGACCTCAGTAGCCACTAAAGATGCACCAAAAGTCATATTGTCATCCTATATGACTACTTTCTATTGGCAACAACAATCCAAATCATAACAAAGTAGTCAAGGCACCACAATTTATACCTGAACTGCATTCATTTCCCAAAACCTGGGATACAGAACCAGATAAGAGATCTACAGGTATTCGAGATTTGGAGTCCTCCAATGTCATAGAGGCACCATGCTGAAGAAGGATGCTTGCCACAGCAAGATGTCCAAAATGCAGAGCCCTGTGAAGGCTACTCCATCCAGATTCTCCGTCCTGAAAATAAAACAAGTTTTAGCAATAATGGATTCAAAGAGACAAAGAACAAGTTAGTTTCTCCTATATTACAGCTTATCATCAGTATGAGAACACTATGAAATAATGAAAAGTTTTTGGGCTAAACTTCTAGACAAAAGTCAAACGATCAGAAACTATAGTAGAAAGATATCCCCTTTCCCAAAGCCAGGCTAGCAGGTGTCTTTGATTTAATGATACATTTCAAAATGTTGAACCACAAATGAAATGCAAATAATATATAATACAGCAAAAGATTAATTTCCAGATTACTTGTTTAGTGAAGGAACATCAACAATTCATTTCAATCCTAAGAAGCCACTCAAACAGGGATTAAAGATAAGGGAGGTTCAACTGAGATGGATTAGCCTTGTAGTACAACATATAAATCTAAATGTATCAATGCTAAACAATGAGACTATTGAGTACAATGCTTAGGTGATTAATCAATACACGAAAATGATAAGCCAAATGAAGAAGATATGACCACCAGGGATGTAAAAAATATGATTCCGCATCTGGATCAATGGTCAGAAGATAATTATCGTGGAGGATCCCAATTAAGATCATTTTTGGATTTCAAGAGGCTAAACCTCAGAAATTCAGATTAGAAATCAGTCTAAACATAGTTTTATTAATTCTTTACCCTACCAACTTACCAAGGTTTTGGATCGAAGTAGTAACAATAGAAGATCTTTGCATATTTAGGTGAAAAAACAAAGAAATTATTTGAATGTTACCACTTGCCATCTTATAATATTGATACCAATAACTCATTCCAAAATAATAAATAATTTCCATAACAGAGAAATCTCATGAGGACATTTCATTTCCTTACAAGTTAGGGTTGACAGTTTTATGACAACAATATTTTTTTGGTAATTGTATTTGTCATCACTACATTTTACAGCTCATCAAATTTAATGGAATATCCATCTATGCAATAAAATTTAAACATTAGCAAACTCTACATATCAACGCATGAAATTCTTAGGAAGCTTTAAATTCATCTTAATTTATGCACACATATTTCAATCATTTTCTGAATTCAGTTAAGGACAGATCGCAGCAAAGTAGTTAAACAATCATCTGTTCAACCATTCAATGTGTGAAATGTTCAAAAAGTGATTAGTATAACATGTAGAATGATCATTACAAGTAATAATAAATAAACAATTATCCGTTATGGTCTTGACTCTTGAGAACTAAATATCAAGAAACAGTCACAGAACCAATGCTTCTTAAAGAAAAGGGCAAGCACATATCTGCAAAACTAGAAAATTCAGAAAAGAGAAATTGTCATACTCGGGCATCAGGATCTGCACCAGCTGCAAGAAGCCTCCTTACAATGGGAATGTGGTTTCTCCATGTCGCAATATGAAGAGGAGTCAGCCCAACAGTGTTCCTCAAATTGATATTGCCTCCACTCTTCTTCAATAGTCCCAAGGCCAACTCTACATCTTTCAAAGATCCTTCTCGAACAACAAGCCATAGATCTATCTGGGATGCAGCACATAAGATTCTGCGACCTGTTGTCTGCAAGTTCTGCTTTTGTGCTTGTGGAGAAACAGCTACGTCCATTATTACAAAGTGTGCACTCCGAGTGTGTTAGTTATCTTTCACAATATTTTATCTTATGTCTGAAAGGAGACTCCAATGGTTCAGCAGTTATATTCCATTAATCCATTACCTGATAATGTCAAGAGCCAGATTCTCAAAAACTACTTTACTCTACCAAACTACAAGAACACCTAAAATTAAATTAATTCTGGCCCTTGAGTCCTTGATTCTCACTAATCCATGGTAATGTGTTCTAGTAATTACATCAGCTAGAGATATCCAGTTACAAGCGGAATTGGCCCTCTGCTAATCTACCACCATCAACATCGTCATATCCACCATCTTTACCATAATATTATCATGCACACAAACAAGTTGCTGCGCAACCATTGACAAATTCCAGCATGTTTCAACGGCCACCGAAAAATCTGCTATCAACAGCAACACCGATGATGTAATTCATCTATTGATAAGACAAACCTTGTGGGAAAATAATAATTTTTAGGGAAGAAAAGCATACAAACATGCACAGGCAACTAAAGTCCCCAAAAACATATAGCAGTCTCTTAGAGCATATAAGCTGCTGACAACCAACCACAAATCAAACAAGTCTTAAACTTGAAGTCACTAAATTGATCCTGTGAAGTGGAAAATAGGTACCATGCAAAATGTACTATAAATATAACTTCATAACAAGATCACAACTGATGATTATGTACTCCTCTAGTCAGAATTGTGTATTGAAACCAGTGAGACTACTAAATTCTTCCATTTGCCAAAAATACAAGATCTACAGGCTCAGCAGTTCACAAGACTAATGTGAACAATCATCATACAGATTATTAGAATTGAATAAAAATTAGACATTGATGCAAGCCCTTGGGGGAGAGATACAAATTTTGAAAGGAAAATAATGAATAATGAAAAATCAATTGCCATGAATCTTTATCTCTGAGGAATTTCCTACTTGATCTATGCAGTTAAAAGCTAATTCATTACTACCACGCAAATACTGTTTTTAAACTCAATAATTAGCCAAACAATTGAATCAGGAAATGACAATAACCTCAGAACAAACAGAGAGTTCCAAACAAGAAAAAAGATACAAAGTCCCAGTTCCACCCTGTCAAGTACTAAAAAAGCAAACTTTGACACAAAATGAGGACTCCCTCCAATGCACAACGCACTGTATCTCAAAAATCATAACAAGATCAAGACAAATAGTTCAAATCCATCATAAATCACCACTAGACCCAGCGTCCAAAAACACAACCTTCAACAAGGAACATGCTTAGAAACAGAAAAACGGCAATGTAACACCAACCCACAAGGAACATTTTGCTGGATCACCCCACCATACCCAAATAATTACTTTCCACAGAAAATTTCACAAAAAATAAAACCAAATTGAAGATACCCAGATGGCCAGAAATGGAATTAAATTGAAAAGAAAATCAAAAGTGAAGAAACAATGGGAAATGAAAGCATGAGGCTCACCTCATAAAATGGAAACTCAAAACTCTGCTAAGAATGTGGAGTATGTCTAGGAAGTTAAGCTGAGAAATATAGATGGTGATTTTTGTCATCAAAGAGTATCGAAACCCAGAATATACCTTCTCTCACAAACACCAAATCCGTAAGCCCATAAAAAATAACATAATAAAAATTAAATCTTTATCTTTAAGTAAGTCAATTACCTTACAAAATTTCTCTGTAGAGAGAGAAACATGGATTGCAATGAAACGGTCTCGGTCACAACGGGGTCAATTTCGGAATTTTCCCTGGATTTTTGTTTGGACCAAACCGCCCCTGAATACGCGACCGCAAGACGTTGGTTTCAACGACGAGGTCTGAGTTGTCGTTTCCACCAAACTCTCTTTCTCCGCAAAACAAGTGTGGAACTACCAATGACACGTGGCCGATTCAGAAGCCGCGCGTGGCGCGTGCTTATGAAGATCTGAGTAGTTGGACCCCAGAAAAGAATAATAAAAGTATTAAAAAATATGATGAAGGTAATAGTTATTTTTTATTTTTTTTTTACAACCTCTTACGATTATATTTTAGCACATTTTCACCAATTAATGATTATGATTTTCGCAAATTAAATTATTAATTAATTATTAATTTTTAATAAATAATAATTATTGATTGACGAAAATCAATAATATTAAGATATAATCGTAAAAGATTGTAAAAAAAAAATTTGTAAGTATAATCTTTATTAAAAAACATAACGTTACTTATATTTTTATTTGAAGAAAAACACCATATGCATGTTTGAAACGTGTATTTAGTCAATTAGTTAATTTTCAATGTTATTAACTTTAATGATTAATTTAACTAATAAAATGAATATTTCAAAATTTATGTAATAATTTATATTTTTATGAAATTAATATAATGAATATTATTTGGGACCGATATGATTGACTTTATATTTTTTATAAAATAATTTAAATATTTTTTAAAAGAACTTTACTCAAACGAGACGCATGCATGCATTAATTATATTAGCTGTTAATTAAATAAATGTTTAAATTATTCTTATAAAGTATACATTAGCGGAACGTTTGGTACAAGCAAAAAAAAATTATCCGAGAAATAATTATTACTGGAATATAGTTGAAAATATATTTTATTGAAATATTACAAAAAAAGTTGTTTGGTAGACCCATATTTTTCCGAAAAAATATGGTTAATTTTATTGAGTTTGTGTTTGGTTGTTATGAAATATTAATGAGAATGTGAAATTATTTTACCAAAATAATCTCACCTTATCCTAAACCATATCTACATAAGGTCAATTTAATCCATATTTTTGCACTTTAATTTTGACTTTTCCGGGTAGCCAATAATTCTATCTATTTTATGAATTTCTAATTTGAGAGATCCTATAAAAATTATCACACAAAACTATTTGGCCGTAAACATATTTGCTGTGGAAAATTTTGAGAATTGAGCAACCAAACGTTGCATTCTTTGTTTCCTTAGTATGCTTTCCCGAGATTTCATAAAAAAATTGCATAACAAATGCCTCCTAGAAGTTTCATATATAAGCAGATAAAATAATTATAATAAGTACGTAAATTGTAAACATATATCATGGTTATAGGCTT
This sequence comes from Gastrolobium villosum, assembly GCA_032173675.1. NCBI lineage: Eukaryota > Viridiplantae > Streptophyta > Magnoliopsida > Fabales > Fabaceae > Gastrolobium > Gastrolobium villosum. Next base: position 21,416 of record JAVKPL010014580.1, read on the forward strand.
ATAGCCGTAAGTAATGACGCAAGCTATTTTGTGGTTTGTGAAAGTCCACTTTGCTCGTAGGCAGCTAAGAACTGTTCAAATCACGAAAAATAAAATTTTAATTGAAATTGGGGTGTATTAAACCAAAAGTAAGATGAGAATAATCTCTCACTAAGCACAAAAATTTTATTTTTAATTTCAAAAAGTCTATTGAAGAATCTAATTTGTGACTCGATCTTTGAAGCACACCCCCCTACCAAATATATCACCCCTTGAGTTAAGAAATCCGGTCTTAGCTCTAAGCAAATGTTAGGTGTTTGGCATGAAAATTATGTTTGGTGTAGTGATATTAAATCCGGACCGGTCGGTCCAACCGATTGAACCAAGAATCGAACTTCAATCGTTCTGGTTTAGTTATTGGATCAGATCAACAATTGAATCGGTATAAAATCGGTTAACCGGTTAAAAATTAGATCCAGCCAACATTTTCCCGGTACAATTTTAGAATTGAATCGATTTTTTGAATTTTAGTGCAAAATATGTTAAATTTGCAAGTAAGAGTATTCAAAGTTCAAACCCTATACCTTTGGGTTGGGTGGATGTAAGGTCAATCACTACACCAAAGCAATTTTCTTATTATGGTACAATTATTATTTGAGGAGAGATATTTTTATTACCAAATTTTTTCACTACCAAGTTACTACCAATCTAATCATTATTGGATCAGAATTCTCTCTCTTTATAAACTTTTTAGCATTTTCTCTCTTTAATCAAATAATATTTAGATTGATAATAAGTTGGTAGTAAAAAAATTTGATAGAAATATCCTTCCTCTTATTATTATATTTATTATATATTAATATATAAATTTAGTTCAACTGATTAGAAAAAAATTAATCGATCACTTATCCAAATATAATAACATTGGTTTGATGACTTGTAAAAAAATATATATAACTTAAACTTTGGACCATGAGATTAAATAGGTTATGCTTTGGCTTAAATAGGCCAGGCCTATGTAAAAAACATTATGTATGACCTGACCTATTAGCCTGTGTTGGCCCCAAATTACAAGTCTGGTCTGACCTAGGCCCTGGCCTAGGCCGATTAGCCTGTTTAAGCCTATTAAACATTCAACAATTAAAAGAATAACTAAAATAATATTATTTTATTATTCAAAATTATTAAAATAATAGTTTTATTTATTAATTTTAAATAAATAATATGATATAGGCTGACCTATAGGCTTATAGGCCCAACATGTACATAAAAGTTTATGGCCTGTTTTCTAAATAATTTTTTTTAAAAGTCTAGGTCTATTTTATTTTACTTTTTATGATAGGTCAAGTCTGATCTAATATAGACTAGGTAGTAGGCCCTGTAGGCCGGCCTAGCCCATTACACCCCTAGTTTTGAGGTAATAATATATTGGAAATGTTTATCTCATGTTACATGAGAAATCTTATATTATGTTACACCCCGAGTCAATATTTCTTTTTCTTTTTTTGGTCATGGGACTCACCTAATTATGTCTCTACATAAGACATCGTTATATCATGCACATGAGAAAAATATTGCCCGTAATATATTTCCAAAAAAATTTAGGATAAACTATTTTCATCTTTTGGGATTGGTCTCTTACTTGGCTCCCCTTGTAATTGTTAAGATGTCTGTTTTAGTCATATATAATACAACAAAATGTTGTTGAGAAGTCAAATGTTGTTCGAAAGTCATATATATCAAAGATCGTTTAGTTAAACATTTGATTCTATTTGTCTTTATTTTCATTAAAGAATCTTATATCGTTTCTAAAACATAAGATTAATTTGATTTTACTCTCTAAAAGATAATTGACATCAATTTGGCATATAAAATATGTACGTAATTTCGTGTTAGGCTTTAAATCCTATTGAAGGATTTAAAGTTTTAATCCTGAATCTGTATCAAATTTCTGATTAGTCCATAAAGATCCTATAAAATTAACCAGTGGTTAATTTCCAAAAAATGAATCTTATATAATTTCTAAAAGATAAGATTAATTTGATTTTACTCTCTAAAAGATAATTGACGTCGATTTGATATATAAAATATGAAGGTGATTTCGTACGTGTTAGTCTTTTGTTAGGCTGATTAGAATGGCATCTAACAAAGTTAGTAGCAAGTGTAAAACTTTTGTGGGATATGTGATGATATCATTAGAGAGAGATTCTTCCAATGAGTAAGAAGAGAGAGAAAAGAGGTGAGAATTTAGGAACATATATAGTGCATTATACCATTTGAATTCGAACATTCTTGTTACATGTCCACTCTATAATTCAGCTTCTCAAGGATATTTTTAGTATATGCTTTGTGCGAGAGATGTGTAGGGTTGGTTGTGTGTCATTAGAAATAGATTACAAGTTTTGGTCGATGATAGAAGAGAGAGAAAGTGATTTAAGAGATGAATTAAGACACATCTCCATAAAGGTCGAAACCAAAATGCCAAAAAACATGTCTCGAAAGCACCATGACATGTGACTTTGTAGATGGTATGATAATGAGATGCGACACAAATATTAATGTGATGCAACTTTTTTCACGTTTTAAGGGTTAATTTAGTATTAAATATCTTCAAGGGCTAACATTATATTTCATGAATCAAAATGATAATTTGTTCATGCACCAAGTGTAATTGCTTTGTATTTAAAAAAATATCAGAGATGTAAATCTTTCTATGTTTTTAATAATATATGTTAGTAGAAGCATATATTAATAACCATTTATACCATTTTCAATTTAAAAAATAATAATATAATTGATTTTTTCATTGTACCCACCTTTTTATGATTATTGTTACGTAAGTTCTATTTTTTTATTTTTAGTAAAGAAGTGTATACTCCCCTTATATGAAAAATATGCTTTAATTACGTACGACTAAACCTAGATTGATATATCTAAAATTGGGTGATATTAATAAGTAAAAAGTGGATTTCTTATATAAATTTTCATATAATTTTTTTAAAAATGTTAATAAAACATAAAATTGATCTTAGAAAAAGTAAAACTAAAAAAACAAGGTTTAAGCATATGACCTAGCTGATTTTGGCTTCTTCCTTAAACAAAGGGCCTATGAGTATTGAGTACAATTGATAGGCACCTTCCAACTTGAATTTCCCCTTTTTATATGAAATCAAAAAAAAATGAAACGTACGCATAACCTAATTTGCAATAAGCTATTAATTTATACTTAAGTTTCTGTCTTTATCTTGCGGTTGACACCAAAATGCACATGTATTCTTGCTTGTTTTATTAGAAATGATGTAATAACAATATGTTTGTTTATCATAATTAATATTATATATAGAATGAGAATGCAATGACAAATCCTTGTTTGAAGGATGTAGAGCCACATATGAAGTTCAAAAGCACAAAAGAAATTAAAATAGCCAAGAGTTAGGTTAAAGTCAAATTTTATAAAATGGGCTTGTTGGAAAGAATATCATTATTCATTAGGGTATATTTATTATTTGTAAAGATCTATTTTCTTAGTTAATTAGGATTTAGGTTAGGCTTGAGTTAAGTTCATTAGTGTTTCTATATATATTGTATTCTCATGAATTAATTCAATATACAAATTTATTTTAATGTTTCTCTCGTCTTTTATTATTTTAGATGATATAATAAAGGACCCCACGTGACTTAGTTAGATTAGTTAGAGGTAGTTAGCTTATTGTTAGAGGTAGTTAGCTTGCTGTTAGTCTTCTGTTAGTTTCTCTGTTAGTTTCTGTTTGTTTTATTTTCTTCTCCGTTTGCTTTTCTGTTTGTTTAGCTTTATATATAGCTTTGTATAGTACAGAATGTAATTAGTTCCTTCATTATCTTCTTTTGAGAGTTTCTATACAGAAGATGGAGTTCACACTTCTCTTTTATCTTCTTCCCTGCCTTAGTTTGTAATATGGTATCAGAGCAATCCTAGCTCTGGTATCCACCATTTCCGCTGCATTTTTTCTTCTTCCTTGTTTGTTTTCTGTTCGTTGTTCTTCATCTGCAATGGCGAACAACATTCCAGAATATCTAACAAATCCAGGTCATTCTCTTTTCTTGCATCCAAACGAGAATCCCTCTCTTGTTCTTGTGAATCCACCTTTGAGTGGAAAGAACTATCATACATGGGCTCGAGGTATGAGTATGACTTTATTATCCAAAAATAAACTTGGATTTGTTGATGGAACTATTGCTCCACCGGATGTTGAAGATCCTTCATATGTTGTTTGGCAAAGATGTAATACCATCGTTCTTGCTTGGATTCATAGATCCATTAGCAGTTCAATCGAAAGATCCATACTATGGATGAATCGTGCTTCAGATGTGTGGACTGATCTGAGAAATCGGTTTTGTCAGTCTGATATATTCAGACTATCTGAAATTCAGGAAGACTTATATAAACTTCATCAAGGAGAGATGAATGTGACTGATTATTTCACTGAGTTGAAGACTCTTTGGGATGAATTAGATAATCTTCGTCCTCTACCTCTATGTCGATGTGTAGTACCTTGTAACTGTGGGCTCATTCACTTGGTTCGAACACACAAGGAACAAGATCAAACAGTACGTTTCTTGAAAGGCCTCAATGAGCAGTATGCTCATGTTAGATCCCAGATAATGATGATTGATCCTTTGCCTCATGTCACGCGAGCTTTTTCTTTAGTCTCTCAACAAGAAAGGCAGTTTGATACTGTATCTCAAGGTGAATCATCTCTATCTCATGTTTTTGCTAATAATTCAAACTATGGCAGAAAGTTTGTTGCAGAAAAAGGGAAGCCTAAGCCAAATACAGGAGGTCAAGGACGTGGGAATAAGATGTGCACTCATTGTGGAAAGCCCAACCACACTATTGAAACTTGTTATCAGATTCATGGTTTTCCTCCTGGTTTTAAAAGAGGTGGAAGACAGAATAGTTCAGCTAATTTTGTGCAACAGGAACTTGGTGGAGAGACTCATACAAATGTCCTTGATGATGACTCAAAAGTAGGAGTTTCATTATCCCAAGGGCAATATCAGAGGTTGTTAAATCTCTTGCAAGAGGATGGAAGCCAACTATCCAATGAACAGCAAGTATCTCACTCTACTAATTTGGCAAGCACAGCTACATTGAATACCACTCCATCATCAGCATCCTGGAACAGCACAGCAGGTAATGTTTGTTGGATTCTAGACACTGGGGCTACAGATCATATTTGTTCTGTTTTGTCTCTTTTTGATTCGGTCCACAGTATACAGCCTATTTCCATCATGATACCTAATGGAACTCAGGTGGTGACTAACATAGCAGGCACCATTTTCTTATCTGATACATTGCAACTATTTGATGTTTTATATGTCCCTGCATTCAAGGTTAACTTGGTTTCTGTCTCAAAGCTGACCTCAGCTATTCCTTGCTTTCTAACCTTTGGGAAGTCTTCATGTACTATACAGCAAGCAAATACCAAGAAGATGATTGGTATAGCTGATGCAAAGGAAGGGCTGTATTACCTTGACTATAAGCAGGGAACAGCAATGAAGATTGACAATTTCTTGAATAAAGCTTCTGTTAATGTAGCAAAAGAATTGACTGATGCCAAATTATGGCACTTTCGTTTAGGACATCTTTCTTTTGATGTTTTCAAACAGATGTCTAAAGCTTTTCCTTTTATCTCCTGTGAAGATGTAAGTCCTTGTGACATATGCCATTTCTCAAGGCAGAGAAGATTACCTTTCCCTATCAGCAATTCTAAAAGCAATAAAGTCTTTGATATGATACATGTGGACATATGGGGGCCATATGGTGTTTCTTCTATTAATGGTCACAGATTTTTTCTTACCATTGTAGATGATTTCTCTAGATTTGTTTGGGTAATGCTTCTCAAGAATAAATCAGAAGTGAGGCCACGACTGCAGAATTTTGTTGCATACATAGAAACTCAGTTTGAAACAAAATTAAAGGTGCTACGCAGTGACAATGGAACTGAATTTATCATGCATTCCTTTTACCAACAGAAAGGCATAGTGCATCATAGGAGTTGCGTTGAAACTCCTCAACAAAATGGGAGAGTAGAACGTAAACATCAACACCTATTGAATGTTGCTCGAGCTCTAGCTTTTCAGTCACATATTCCATCAAAATTTTGGAATTTTGCTGTTATTCATGCAGCCCATTTGATTAACCGACTCAACACTCCTTTGTTAAATAACAGATCTCCATATTCAATCTTATACAATAAACCACCAGTTCTTACTCATCTACGGGTGTTTGGATGTCTTGGTTATGCTAGCACTTTGATTAGTCATAGAGACAAGTTTTCTCCTAGAGCAAGGAAGGCTGTCTTCATTGGATTCCAAGAGGGAACAAAAGGTTACACTCTCTATGATGCCATTTCTCATGAGATTTTTACTTCCCGAAATGTTGTTTTTCATGAAAATGTCTTTCCATTCAAGGAAAGGTTATACATACCTTTTTCTCACCCTGCCATCCCATGTGATTTTCCCATCTATGACACTCCTTCTCATGGACCTACCTATAATGAACCTATTAACCAAAACTTAAACCAACATTTCCCTGTCACCAATTCTACCCGTGACTTACCTTTAAACACAACAGTCCAACAGATCCCACGTGATCCAACCCTTGATGATCCAATACATATCACCCCAAACCAAGTAACCACTGAACCTATTAGACGTTCCACAAGAACCAGAAATCAACCTCAGTACCTTAAGGATTTTCACTGTGGCCTCACTTCCTTAAAAACAAATGATGACACACGTTTTCCCCTATCCACTGTCCTTTCTTATGACAGTTGTTCACCCACTTTTACAAAATTTTGTTGCAATTCCATATGCATCACTGAACCTCATTCCTACCTTCAAGCTGCAAAACATGATTGTTGGAAGGAAGCCATGAAGGCTGAGATTTCTGCTTTGGAGCAGAATCATACTTGGGTTCTAGTTGATAAACCTATTGATAAGCACATAATAGGTTGTAAGTGGGTATACAAAGTAAAATTCAAGGCTGATGGCAGCATAGAGAGGTATAAGGCAAGGTTAGTTGCCAAGGGTTACACTCAAATGGAAGGGGTAGACTACCTTGACACCTTTTCCCCAGTTGCTAAAATGACTACTGTTCGGGTTTTGCTTAGTGTGGCTGCTTCTAGAGGTTGGCATCTCTTACAACTTGATGTTAACAATGCTTTCTTGCATGGAGATCTCAATGAAGAAGTTTTTATGGCCCTTCCTGATGGCTTTCCTCAATCTCAACCACCCAAGGCATGCAAACTTCAAAAATCCCTTTATGGACTCAAGCAAGCGAGTCGTCAATGGTATTCCAAGTTATCTACAGCACTCATCTCCATTGGTTATCAACAATCCATGGCAGATCATTCTCTCTTTATCAAAAGAACTGCTTCTTCATTCACGGCCTTACTGGTATATGTGGATGATATAGTCTTGTCTGGTGATGATTTAAACGAGATCAATCAAGTCAAAGCTTTCTTAGATTCTACTTTCAAAATCAAGGATTTGGGTAACTTGAGATTCTTTCTTGGATTGGAGGTTGCTCGATCAAAGGATGGTCTCATTGTCAACCAGAGGAAGTATGCTTTAGAAATACTTTCTGATGCTGGGATGCTGGGTTGCAAACCAGTTTCCACACCTATGCAGCCTTCTAACAAGTTGTGTCAAGCCAAGGATCCTTCTGAGGTTTTGTCTGATGCTCAACCATATCGAAGGCTTGTTGGCAGATTGTTATATCTCACAACCACTCGACCCGATCTTTCCTTTGCTGTTCAACAACTTAGCCAATTTATTTCGGCTCCCACAGCATTCCACATGGCAGCTGCGCATAGAGTTCTTAGGTATCTCAAGAATTCTCCAGCTCAAGGATTGTTTTTCTCTTGTAATTCTTCTTTGGTGCTGTCTGGTTTCACTGATAGTGACTGGGCTTCCTGTCCAGACACCAGGAAGTCCATCACTGGTATTTGCATTTTCTTGGGAGATTCCCTTGTCTCTTGGCGATCGAAAAAGCAAAGCACCGTTTCGCGATCATCAGCTGAGGCTGAGTACCGCGCCCTTGCATCCATATCTTGTGAGATTCAATGGTTAAAGTTTTTACTTACTGACTTGCATGTGCCTTTTACAAAGCCTGCTGCTGTGTTTTGTGACAACATTTCAGCCATCTACCTGGCTAAGAACCCTGCATTCCATGAACGATCCAAGCATATTGAAATCGACTGTCATGTTACAAGAGAACGGATAAATGATGGTACCATTCATCTTCTTCCGGTTCAATCTTCTTCTCAGCTAGCTGATGTTTTTACAAAGTCACTTCATCCTCAACCGTTTCTACTCAACATTAGCAAGCTTGGTCTTCATGATATACTTCGTCCAGCTTGTGGGGGGGTAATAAAGGACCCCACGTGACTTAGTTAGATTAGTTAGAGGTAGTTAGCTTATTGTTAGAGGTAGTTAGCTTGCTGTTAGTCTTCTGTTAGTTTCTCTGTTAGTTTCTGTTTGTTTTATTTTCTTCTCCGTTTGCTTTTCTGTTTGTTTAGCTTTATATATAGCTTTGTATAGTACAGAATGTAATTAGTTCCTTCATTATCTTCTTTTGAGAGTTTCTATACAGAAGATGGAGTTCACACTTCTCTTTTATCTTCTTCCCTGCCTTAGTTTGTAATATGATATCTAGAGCCTAATGAGAGGAATCTTTGTCCGCCTTTCTTTACTCTTTTTCATAATTTTAATATGGTTGTAGAGAGATATCATCCTCCATGAGGGATTGGTTTTCCCGTTTGTTCCATTTTTCTCTTTCTCTCTTTGCTTCTCTTTTTCTCTCTCTTTGATCCATTCTTTTTTCGGTGAACCCACTCTTCATCGTCTTTTTCCGAATATTATCTTCTTGTCAGTTTTCGGGCATCTTTTCCATTATTATACCTTATTTTCATCGTTGCTAGATCTTTCTCTCCGCGAACGGACGTCCAAACACCATTACCGCCGCTTCTCCGTCGTTGTCCAACATCGTCCGATGGCCTTTTCCAGCGAGCCACCTACCATCATGCTCGTCTCGGCAGCACGGTCTAGTCCCCCAAAAAGCTTCCTCACGCGCTCTCCCACTCTCTTTGTGTGGCTGCCAGCGCCACCTTCCTCTGGCGCGCGCTGCATTTTCGGCGGCCGTTCGCCGTCGACCAAGGGCAAACAAGGTCGCCTAACCACCCTCTTTCCAGACCTGTCTTCACTTCGTTCAACCTATATCGTTTGGGTCACGAGTGTGTGATCTCGCGTTCACTAGTTTGCGTTTCCAGATCTGTTCATCTTCGGCCAGCATTCGCTGGCGTCCATCAACACCGTCGTCAGCCACCTCTATTTGAGTTATGTCATGTGTTGATGCCTTTCGGATTTGTTCATCTACGGCCAGAATTCGCTGGCGTCCATTCAACACCGTCGTCAGCCACCTCTATTCGAGTTTTATTGTGTGCTGTTGTCTTTATTTTTGGCCTCCTATTCAAGGGGAGCATTTATCTCAGTTATTTCCTAGTCCGCGGATTTTTTCAGTTAAAGTGGCTAAGTCAACTTGTATCCCAGTTGCAGGAATGTCTTTTCCAGCCCTTTTGGCTTATGTCTTTCTCAGTTGTTGCCTGGTTCGCGGATTTTTCCAGTTAAAGTGGCTCCGTCGGCTTATATCCCAGTTGCAGCAATGTCTTTAGGCTGATGTCTTTTTCAGCTCTTCAGACTGATGTTTATTCCAATTGATTTGCTGTTGATTTCTCCGACTTATGTTCCGTGAAGCTTCGTTTTAGTTTTCTTTCTTCCCAATATGAAGTGTCCCTCCATCTTGAGGGAGAGTGTTCGAGATATAGATAATATTTTATTTTAATTTATTATGTTTGTTATTTTTCTTTAGGGTGAGTTGTAGAGTTGTTACAACTCCCACTAGTTTATTTTGATGTTATGTTTCTTAGTCTTTCTTATTCAAGCTTGTTGCTTATGATCTATACGCTCCAGCTTGAAAGGGAGTGTTGAAAAGAATATCTTTAGCATATCTTTATTATTTGTAAAGATCTATTTTCTTATTTTATTAGGATTTAGGTTAGGCCTGGGTTAATCTCATTAATGATTCTTTATATATTGTAATCTCCCGAATCAATGCACTATACATATTTATTTTAATGTTCCTATCATCTTTTGTTATTTTACAGGGCTCTTGATGTTGTTACCTATTGTGCAAGGCAGGGGGCTTATATATTGATGTGTATGTATAATTAAGTGATTTTAAAAAAAAAAAATTGTATTTCTTCTTTATAATTATTTATGTTTTTTCCATAAGTTTGACACAAACAGCAAAAGGGATTGGCTGAAAATTATTTGAGGAAAAGTACTATGGACCCAATGTAGGGAAGGGTAAGACCTAAAAAAAAATAAGGCCCAAGCCACCATCAGCGGCTTAGTTACACTAGGGCGACATAGCCTCTAAGGCAGCCTATATCGAATAAACACATATCTAGCATATGCTAGGCCACCAAGTCAGCAATGCTTAGTTTACAAGAAGTCATCATTATGGAAGTCAAAAGCTCAGACATGTTGGCCATTTCTAAGGGCCAGTGAATGGGTGGCAGTTCCAGCTTGCCACCATACATATGAATTTGAGGCTTGCCTCTTAAGGAATAGCCTGAGAGAGACCACCCCTCTCCACCAATCAACATGAATGTTGCCTAATGAAAGGATGATGACAAATAAGACGCTCGATAACTATAAATACATAAGCTATTGGCCCAGGTATGTATCTCTCTTGGAATACTTAATTCTCCTTAGTGTTAAAATGACTTGAGCGTTAGAGTGTCATTTCAGGTACCCCACACCCCCTAGTCGCTCAATAACGATCTAGTAGGTCAAAGAAAACTCGTGTATATCTTGCCAACATTCTATCCTATCCCATAAGGTATTCAAGCTTCTCAGCAACAATACCATTTCTCTCCTTCTTCTCATCAACATTCTCTAATCTCAACTATGTGTGATTTATCTAAGTCACTTTGTTTCTTTTTGTCCAAATTACTTCTTTTTTATCCAAATTTATTCTCGTTTTTTCTAACTCACTTCCTTTTTCTTCGTGAATTTCGGGAGTATCCCCCTCTTTTTGCATTCTTGCACCAAAAATCTTACCATTTTCGAAGTAACTGGAGTTACATCTAACCCAGTCCAATGCCCAATTAGTATTGGACTGATCAAAACCAAAACATATGATAAAATATCTTAAGACTAATTGAAATTTTTTCTTCATATGGTCATTTTTTTTATATCTCCCTTTATTTCTTCACTTACCTTTTTAGTTTTTTTTTCCTTCTTAATCTATTTCTTTTTCTTCCTCTTATTTTTAAAATTTTTTCCTTTATTTTTTTTTTTAAATTTCTCTTTTAATATTTTTTTATTTTTAGTGCTTTTTATCAAGTTGACGACTCTAACAAACTAATTTGAGATGAAAACGTTGATATTGACAAAACTGTTCCCATGTTTTTTCCCCCCTACCGAATTCAATCACTTTAGAGCATTCAAATTCAATATAAAGAAATATTTCATTAGAGATAATGACAGAGAAAGACCTTTGAATAAAAAAAAAGGACATATCTAACACGTGAAGCAAAAATTGATGACTACACAAATTCAAAAATAAGATCCAGTAATTTAAAACTATATTTTTTCAAAGTTTTGACTACGTATTCAATTACCCTTTGATTACCCGACAGCCATCATCATATTGGTCAAAAGTGGAGTCTAATAATTTCCATTATTTCGCATGATAGGATCTTAATGATTATATTTAGAGCATGGTCAAAAAGTGTATGGTCGACTGACCTCGTTAATTTTTTTAATCCATGATTACATTTACATGCATAGAAATAAAATTCTGTAGTCTACAATATAATTTCCCACATAAATCTTTGAAACGTTGATGACATTGACAGAACAAGAAGAAAGTATTGCATGCACGCTAGCTAAGTTTTTTGAACTTTGAAAAAAGAAATACAATTGCATCACACCTATACTTTCCTTTTCACAAAAAAAGAAAGAAAAAGCCAAAATTACCAATGCTAAATTGCATAGAAGCAACAGCTAAAACGCCAGAGTGACAAAAGAATACAAAAAGATTGGATTGAATTGAATCACCACCATACTTGCCAATGTTGCTCTGAAAGACCAAATTGTTTGTTTAACACACAATATGCTCTGAAAGAGATCTTCATAGAGACCTGATGAAGTTACTATGATTACCAAAATTATGGCCTATGCAGCAGCCACTGATGGTTCCTGCATCCATGAATGAAACAATGTTATCACAGAGGATTCAATCAATAATTTAGTTGAAGATTTAAAGTAGGAGCTCAAACTAGCTTTTCCACTCAATATGCATTCTACTTAACAAACAAATTAAGGTTTATGTTAAGAGTCTTAGTATTAGAATAGTGTAGAAGTCTCACATTGTGTGTCTCTTTGTATTCTTCATTGTTTGCTATATAATAGAACCAATGTTGTGTAGTTTAACACAGCAAGGATTACTATCAATTCCTCTTGTATCTTGATAATTAACATGGTATCAGAGCCTCGTGTCCCGGGTTCGATCCTCGCCGCCCCCCACTTTCTTTCAAGTGGAATTTATTTGTTCGCATAGGTAGGTGGGCCTGTGTATTGTCCACCCTTCAAGCCCAATAGGCTCTCGTGTGAGGGGGCGTGTTGAGATATATAAAACCACTAAAAAGCCCTCACCCACCAGCTTAAGCTTTTGGGTTGAATTGGTTCTTTACAGTTTAAAATTTCATTTATCTTTAAACTGAAATTGCAAGAGAGTATCCAACCTTTGCTGTCAAGTTTGAAACAGCCAAATGAAACTTTTCTCTAGTTTTAGTACTAGCAACATGTCCAGCTTTTGCCACCTTGCTAAAAGCACCATTAAACCATGCTGTTCCAGCAGTCACATATCTGCAGAGAACAAAAGGAAAAGTTTTATCATGAACATCCAAATAATATGCAACCTAGGTTCAAATTAGGCCAGAAGGATCATGCATATTTCATTTCATCTAAATTTCTCTCCAGTTACAAAATCATAATGATTTCTAATAGAAATACAAGTGCTGAAGCTGCAATAGAGATCATGTATCATAATCATCCAAACCTGCTTGTTTTGACAGCTGATCCAGTATCATTCAACTTCCTCTCAGCTGCAATAATTGCTGCCATTGTTTTATCTGAAACATGAAGCCTCTGATCCACAGATTTTACTTTCTCATTCACTACAGAAATCCCAACTGTCAGTTTCTCTGTCAGTCCAACTCTCTTGTCAAAAGAAATGACCCTTGCAGATGCATTAGCAGTCAACTGATGCTTTTCATCAAATGCTTTAGCTTTGCTCATGGCATCTTGCCTTATTGCTGAACCTTTAGCCAGCACACTTGTAACTACATCTTGTGCTCTACTAAGGTATATTCTTCCATTGGGGGGGCTGGCTTTCTCCTCCTGAAAGAGATTATGTATGGCAAACCATAAAATCAATCAGAAAAATAAAATTGTGAACCACTCTAGTAATTGTTGACTATTAGACTATTTATAAAATAAACAAAATGTGTGTTGCTGAAGCATTATAACCAAGTGATGCAAGGTAGACATAATGCGAGAAGCCCTAAAAATAGTTAGATAGTTACTTACATAACTTGCCTCAAAAAAAAAAAAAAATCATGATTGGGCTTTTCTTCTCAAACAGTTGTCTGAATTGCAATGTCAAATTAATCTGGTATATTTAAAATACACTCAAATGTACCCATGAATCCCTCGGTATAAAGGGCCGACCCAGTTCAAATACCCACTTCGTGAGTGTCTGGGGAAGGGAATACTCTAGGCAGCCTTTCCCCTGCTCTTTGCAGAGAGGCTGATTCGAACCCGCGACCTGACACACCACGGCAAGCAAGCTTACCGCTGAGCCAAGCCGGCCCTTCAAATGCCCATGAATCCCTCGGTATAATAAAAATAATTTAAACACCTTTTTAGTCACTCCAAATGCCCATGGAGAATAGCTCATCAAGAAACAAGATCATGTAAAATCTTTAAAATCTGGATTTTTTATTTTGGTACACTGGATTTTGATTTTTACCTCAATATTCAAGGAGATGTTTTCCGAAGGAGCACCAGTTATAGCATTTTCTACCACCCTTACTTCCTGCATAAGTTGCCTTTGATAAGTTCCAGATTTCACATCAATATGTGCATAAATGACATTTGAGTTCTTCGTGCACTTACCTTCATCTCAGGATTAGGTACATAGTTCTCAGCTGGAGTTATAATCACAATCTGGTCTACTATTGTTGCTCCCTGATAAAAAGACAACAAAAGTTTCACTCTTACAAGCCACAAATGCAAAAGCTTATAGAAATGGATAAGTTCCCAACAATATCAATACCAAAATGTGATCATGTCAAAACACAATAAGCCAGATAGGGAAAGGAATTTACTCAATATTAATAAAGATATCCAAATAGACACTTTAAGGAAATAGAGCCTTCTAATGTGAAAAAAGTTAGGCTTTGTAATTCTAATTGCAAGAAATCTGTCCTTTCAAATTAAAATGCTAGCACAAGCCTAATATACTAAAAACACAAGAGAACTTCTCTATACTTGAAATCTACTTAATCAAAGCTATAAAATGGCATCTTGATTTGTGAGGATTTCCATCTCATAGTTTCCTTCTAGAGTTCAAGTGTATCTGACTTGCACCTGAATCTGGTACACATCATTCACTAGGAGTCACTTTCCTTTTTCTTTGAGGTCAGCTGCATTAAGTGAAAGAAATCTCCTCAGAAATCTAGATACCCCATATTACCATATAAGCGATGTTTTCTTAACCAACTATACTAGGATGTGAGATCCTACAATACATCCCAGTACTTGATACTTACCATTAACTTATTTAATAACAAAAGTTATTCAAATCCACAATGTGCACCATTTAAAAACCTTAGCATTCTTAACACTTTCTGCCTATGCTTCTCACCATGTCCAAGTCCAATTCCAAAACAAACAACCATCGGCATTGAACAAAAAACAGATGCAGAAAACTAAATTCTGCGGCAAACACTATGTCACTATCACTTGACGCATACAAACACCACTTTCTAATTTTCAAAATTAACAAACTTGAATCCAATTTTAGAAGTTCAAAAAATTTAAAAGCATTCACTTTTGCATCTAATCATCCTTCTCAAAACTGAATGGACCAGTTTCAACATCGGTCACACACATAAATTATACACCAAGTGAAAATTTATTCCCTTTCTCTAGACGTAGTCATTATGATTACAAATCGAACTTGATAATTTACAACAACTCCACTCCACTAACAAAATTATATTGAGAAAAGAGACATTACCGATAACAATAATGCAATTTCAAGCGCTTTGGGATCTTTAAATGTCACAAATGCAGTCTTTGATTTCCCATATTCACTGCAACAAACAAACACAAAATATGCAACCATAATATGGATTTGACTTCTCACAGCAAGCATGAAATAAAAAAAGTATAAAAAGGTGCAAGTTCAAGAGCTGAATCCAACACACAGATTGTTTCAATACATAAGAAGAATTCAAATCATAAAACAGAAAACTTTTGAGTTTATCTTCAATTAGTTTGCTTAGCTAAAATAAGATAAAAAGGTAAGTAGATTAATGCAGTGCAATTTACACTAACAGTTTATCTTACACAACTGCCTATTTAACCCCCTCGCCCCCAAGAAAAATAAAATAAAATAAAAAATTATACATTGTCTTATTTTGATTTAATAAATGCAATTTTATATCATTAAAATCAAATTTAAGAGCAACCCCTGATTTATTGTTTGTCTTTTTTAACGCCCCTTTTCCTTTCTGAACATCATTCAATCAGAGGTGTGAAGATTGAAACTAGCAAAAATCGGATTCAAGGAACAAAAAGGGTATAGAAATAAAATACCCACCTCAGGATCTCAATGTGCTCGATTTCTCCAGTAAACGAGAAGAACTCGTGAATCTCTCTCTCACCAGCTAGATTTGAAACTTGCTGCACATGAACCGTTCTCGTCTGAAATAATCAAGCAAAAAAAAAAAAGACCCAGAAAGAGAAAACCAAATAAGGCTCCAATTACAAGAAGAAAAAAGAAAAAAGATGGGATTTTGAATTGGAAGAAGAAGAAATAACAGCTTGAAGTGTAGTTCGAATGCTGTAAAAAATGACCTGCATTGCGATTTCAGGCAATAGAAGTGTGAGCTATTTTGCAAAGTGGAAACTGTTTCTGTTTTGAAAACAGAGTCTTTGAAGAGAGAGAGAGAGAGAGAGAGAGAGGTAGCGGTTGCTACGTTCAGAGCGATGCTGTGTCACCGAACAAATTGAAGTTGCATTGAAGCAGAAACTGAAAAGAAAAGAAAGAAAGAAAGAAAGAAGAATGAATGATGAGGTTAAGGAATGGAATCATGATGTCCCTAGTCAAAGACCATATCCTGTAATTCCACAATTGTCCCCTTTTTTCTTAATAAATTTCGGTGATTAACATTTTTTTATTTGATACTAAAATAAAATTTGTTAATTCGAAAGTTGCTTGTAAGGTATAAAATAAGGAAAAAGTGTCTACCATATAAAAAGATGTAAAATTATATCATTTAAAATTAGAGAAAAAAACAGATAAAAGAGGAGAGAGTGAATAAAAAAATATAAAAAAAATATCTTATATGAAAGGAGAGTAATATTTTTTATAATATATATATAGAGATAAATATTAAAATTTTATAAATATCCAATCTCTTCCAGTAAGATTATCATTGATATTAATCCAAACTTCTGTACTGTATATGCTATGCCGGCATATTGTATTCATTGTACGCAGCCAATGCGCGGTGGAAAGGCAATTTTCTTTAATTATTAAAACATTAAATTTCTTGCAACATTTTCTTTTTTAATGAGCAACATCTACCTCCCTTGAAATGAAAATCAGAGTTTAACTTCTTCTTTTTTAAAATGATTTTTGTGTTCAGAGAGTAGTGCTTTAAAGATATCTCATCTTTTCATGTATATATATATATATATATATATATATATATATATATATATATATGATTTGATACCAGTGTCAAACTTTGAAATTTGATACCAAATCTCAACCGGTGATTTTCGTCAATGAACGGTTATCATTTAGTGGAATTAATGAGTGTAATTCCCAATAAATAATAACCGTTGATTGACAGAAATTAACGGTTGAGATTTGGTATCAAATTTCAAAGTTTGACACCGGTATCAAATGATCCTACCCATATATATATATATATATATATATATATATATATATATATATATATATATATGGGAAATATTATTCTCATGTGACATACGAGAATTCTTCTCTTATACACTCACAACTTAGAAGAGAAAGGAGAGAAAATAGAGGAGAAAAAAAAAATAGGAAGTGGGCTCCGATATAGAGGAGAAAATAGAGGAGAATTCTTGATTTGTGAGTGCATAAGAGAAGAATTCTCTTATGTTACATAAGAGTAATATTTCCGTATATATATATATATATATATATATATATATATATATATATATATATATATATATATATATATATATTATCAAATGTGATTAACATTTGAAATGCTTTATTATCTAAGACTGGATTTGATTATAAATTTATTATTAATAAAAATGCTTTCGACAAAATGTAAGTAATTCAGTACCCCGTCTGCTGCTTAACCACCAAATAACCAACATCATTAAAACAAGGCAATAATGCTCTACTAAAGACAAATATATAGATAGCATTCAATGTACTTTTCACGTATTTAAGGACATTGTTTTTCACACAATGTTTCTCACATTCTTTCCTTTTTTCACATATACAAATAACATTGGTTTTTTTTTTTTTTTTTTTTCAGTTCCCCTTATTTATAGGGTGCTTATCCGTAAGGTGCATGATCTTTTATATTTAGTTTGACATCAAATTTTAATTACAAATTTTCACCCATTAATTAATTAATTAATAAATTTAACCTAATAAATTATAACTGTTAATTGGTGACAATTAACGATTAAAATTTGATTTTAAACTTAAAAATTTGATATGGTATACAAGGATCATATCCTTAAATATAATTATATATATATATATATACATATATATTAATTATCAAATGTGAATAACACTTGAAATGGTTTATTATCTAAGACTGGATTTGATTATAAATTTATTAATAATAAAAAAGCTTTCGAACAAAATGTAAATAATCCACAGTACCCCGTCTGCTGCTTAACAACCAAAAAATCAATTTCGATAAAACAAGGCAATAATGCTTACTAAAAGACAAATAGATAGCATTCAATGTACTTTTCACGTATTTAAGGACAGTTATTTTTTTTTTTTTGGACATTGTTTTTCACACAATGTTTCTGACATTGTTTTTCAAATAGACAAATGAGTGAATGACATTGTTTTTTTTCTTTTTCTTTTTCCGGTTCCTTTATTTATTGGGTGCTTATCCATAATTAATCATCTGTTACAGTTTCATCAAACACTATACTATACACAATTACACATCACCACCTGGTGTTTATTACAGTAAATCTGAGTATTTACAATTTGATTATTTGATACTAAGTTACTAACAACTATGACTCAAATCAGATGGTTATGTCCGTTCTCTTCACTTTGAATCTCAATCTTTCTTACTTGATTGTAATAAATTACATTTTGGTCTTATTATATATTTTGTGATGTGTAAGATATGACACATGATTGGTTTACAAAAAATACATTTTATTCGTATCTAGTAAAATATTATTGTTTATTAATAATCAACATGAAAATACAACGCAAAAGAATTTTTTTTAATTATTGTAATTTACAAAATAAAAAGAACTAGTATCCCTTCCAAAAATATACTTTTCAATAGTGTTATTAAATCCGCTCCGGGCATTGACCCGGTAGGGATGCTATGTCACTGGTCAGATCGGTTAACTTGAATATATATATATATATATATATATATATATATATATATATGTGAATATATAAATTCAGTTATATTTTCCCTATCTAAAATGAATTAGACAATATTCACTAAATAAGCTCAAAAATATGAAGCATAAATAAATAAAAGTGCATGTTATTACTCTGTCAATTTAAATTGCAACTTAGAATCCCCATAAACATACTACTCAATGATATTGAATTCATATTTTTCAAATTCAACTACAATAAAAATGACATATGTCACATTCTCTAATTTATTATTCCACAAATTGCTTCAGTATTGGATACTAAGTGGTCATTGTAGAAGATTATACTAGTAAATAAAATTACAAAAAGTTTTTAAAATGATTTTTACATTTTTTTCATAAGATGAAACAATTTGGTTTTTTTTTCAAATGCATGACCCAACCTGGTCGCCGGGTCACCGGGTTTGACCGGGTCGATGCATGACCGGTCTAATGCTTGACCCGAACCGGTATGATGACCGGTTCACCGGGTTCCAAGTTGACCCGGTCGCACTGGCGGACCGACGTTGGCGCACATGTCCGCAAGTGCAGACATGAAAATTGGGATTTAATTTATTTTTTGTGTGTGTTGCAGGTTCTTATTTATCTTTTGGTTCAATATTTATATTAGGAGTAAATACCATTTTAAGTACTTAACAAAAAATACGATCCCCACTTTAGTCTCTTATAAGAAAAAGTAGTCTTGAAGTTCCTAAGAAATTTAAAGTAGATCAATTTAGTTAAAATCGTGATCCCTCACAAATTCAAAAAAGACCCACGTTAGTGGCTCAAAAGGACTAAAATATGTCCACTTTGAATTTCATAGGGACCAGACCACTAAATTTTTTTTGTAAGGGATTAAACTGGGGGACCGAATTTTTTGTTAGAGACCAAAAAGAATATTTACTCTTATATTAGTTAGCAACGTAGCAACGTACAAAGATGATTAAAATAACATAACAACGCAAATTGATTAGAGAGAAAACTTATTCTTCCTCCCATGTCACGTACCCATTCTCATTCTCTTCATCCTTTATTTCCTTTTTCATTTTATCTAAAAAGAGTGGATTGATTGCAGATCTGACATTCTCAAATAAGTTAATCTCTAGAGACGAGGCCTTCACTATGATGTCGCTTGCCTTCTGTACAGGTAGTGTTAACTTCTTTATTCACCACTGTAAAATAGAATGATGATATATGGATGCACCGGAGTATATTCTAATATTTGTTTTGGAGGATTGGTAAGATTTAGGGGATGAATGATTGATCAAACTATTGTCTGCAGTTTGTTATGGAAGCAACTAGATTATGAGCGAGTTCATAACCTTGTACATATAACGTTAATCTAAATTGTTTTTACGCACACAAAAAATTCGGCGGCAGCCACTACTAAATGTGCGGACATAAATTTTTTTTACTGGGTCCGTCACTGCCCGGTCGGGTCGGGCAAGGTTTTACAACGGTGCTTTTCAACCAACATAAAAAATAATAATTTTAGATCGTTACTTTTATTACACATATTTCTGGGATTATGTTTATTCTTTAAAGGAGATAAAATTATGTCATTTTAAGCGAAGTTATGGTATTTTGTGGTTAGAAAAATAATTACACAATAAAAATCATGGTAGGAGAAAGTAGGAGGTTTTTTAATTTAAATATTAAATAAAAATAATAATTTTAACTAAAATAATTCTCCTTTAAAACGATAAATATTTTTCCAATATTGTTTTTAAGAAAATCAATTAAACATTTTCCAAATAAATAGTAAGTGAATTTTGTGTGATTCCATGTGCAATGATAGAACTTATATATAAAATTTAGAGTTTAGAAATGTGAAAAGAAAATAAACGGGTGGAATATATATAAAAGTTTATTGTTTGTCATGACATATGATATCACGTTAAGTCATATCACCCTAAAACAACGTCATTTTGGGAGTTTGAGGAATTAATGAAAAGTGAAGAATGTTTTGCTAATTTTGTTTGTTTGTTTGTTTATTATATAAATTTTATCAAAATATCATTCATTCATTTATTGAACTTTTAAAACGACATAGTTTTGGGATAATATGATATAACTTTATGTAACGAGACATGACAAATGATTAACCCATATATATATATATATGATAAACATTTCTACAGCCACTTTAGATAAGATCATCTACTGCTATCCCAAAAACTACATCATTTTGATTAATGAGTGTGTTTTTGTAATTTTAGGTGAATTAATAAAGGATGTTTCCGTAATTTTGTTTATTTTTTTTATCATATTCATTTTACTGAAACACCCTTCATTAATTCATCTAAAATTACATAAACAACATTCATTAATCAAAATGACGTAGGTTAAGATTTGGTGTAAGACTTATTATTCTTACACCGGTGTAAGATGATTCTGCCCCTATATATATATATGTATGTATATATATATATATAAGAAAAATACTTCTCAAGCTGCTTGAGATAAGTTTATCTCCGGCCACCCCAAAACTATGTCGTTTTGATTATTTATTTTCTTATATTTATTGATTCACCTTTGAATGGTTATGATCCCCTTTTTCTCTTTCTTCCTTTATCACCATTAATCCATCTTTGTACGGTTATGATTTAGTAGCCGGAGATAAAATTATCTCAAACAGTTTGAGAAATGATAAGCCTTATATATATATATATATAGAAAAATACTTTTGCATTTGTTACAGAAAATATTTATCGACCACATTCACATAAAAGTGAGTGGGTTCTCCACCGTAAAGAGAAGAAAAATATTAGTGGAACGGAGTGGCGGTATGAATAACTAGCTAGGCCAAAATAAAATTAGCTAGTGTCAATTATTAAATTTTATCCCTTTAATTTAGCCACAGTTTTTTACCCACATCTGAATGTGGCTAAATTTTAAAATTAGCTTGGGCCAAGATCCCAGCTGAGAATGACGTGGCTCCGCCAATGACGAAACCATTGACTTTTATATGAGAGTGACAAAAAGATTTTCTGTAATAAAAACAAAAATATTATATATATATATATATATATATATATATATATATATATATATATATATATATGAGTTATATTTATCTCATGTTGTAGGAAAATGATTATCTCATATTATAAAAGTAAAAGTACAAGTGAGACTCGCATGTAAGAGAAGAGAGAAAAATAGATGTTGGACACACCTCTACTTTGTATGTGTAGGAAGGAATAAATCTTTGATACTACTGCTGTACCTAGATTCAGTACATCTCATCAATGAGAGCAGCACACTTCAGAGGAGAGAGAAAAATTTGACAGAAAAAATCTGACATTTAATATTTTTATTCGTCGAATGCACTGAATCTTTGATGCAGCAGTAGTACAAAAGATTTATTTTGTAGGGAGCTTGTTTATGTTATGCAACATAAGATAAATATAATTATATATATATATATATATATATATATATATATATATATATATATCATTTGTAATTTTTTTATATGTTATTATAAATTATGATGATCTGTGTCTGCTTAGCTGTGCCTGTGCACCAACTCATACTTGTGTCGTGCACGCCTTGTGGCTTACGCCTTACGGAATTATTAAAGTACGTCTGAATAGAATTAAACTGTTTCTTCTTTTCGTAGTATTCAAGGTTTTCGATGCTTTAATTATATCATTAAAAATTAATTCTCTAATTTTTTTGAGTGATAATCAAATCTAACTTAAAATATGAACATAATTAACCAGTTACAATTTTTTATTCCAATTTATATATTGATTAACGTATTATTAAACTAATTGAATTAATAATGCACCTATGTATATTTAACCGTTACAATTAACATATCTTTCAATAACTAAAAAATTTGCAAATTGACAAATTAAAAAGAACTTTTTAAATATTTAAATATTATTTAATGGATGAAAAGGAGAAAATTTATACGCCCATTTTATGCAACCGTTTTCAATCCATCCTATTTGAATCGACATTTTCTCAACATATTTCTTATAAAAAAGTGTTTACAATAATTAGTATCTAGCAATTTATTTGTGAAAATGTATGTATAGCTCGTATCAAAAATGGACCACACCTAAAACACCGTTGTATCAGTTAGCTGTGTGTAAATTATTGGTTAAAGTAATTTAGGCATTAAGTTAATTAATATTCCAACTAAAATTTAAAAACATCTAGATGAGCCCCACCGTGGTTAATATTTATCGACCACATTCACATAAAAGTGAGTGGGTTCTCCACCGTAAAGAGAAGAAAAATATTAGTGGAACGGAGTGGCGGCATGAATCTATGATGCACGGACACAGACACGGGACACGGGACACGACACGACACGACACTCCGATACGTTAATTTTAAAAAATGCTAAATTTCGACACGTTGGGACACGTTTTGATATTAAATAACATTTTTAATATATATAATATATTTTACAATTAATACATATAACAACTCAGAATAAGTCAAGTACTAATTAAATATTCAAAAGCAGCAAAATATATTGAATTTATGTGTTTGGAATATCTACAAATACATTAATCTCTTATTTAATTTATCCTCAATATATCTCGCGGAACTAAAAAGCGAAACTAAAACTACAAGCGGAACATTGGGAGACACAACAATTAATACATATATGCCAAAAAAAAAAAAGCGGAACTGAAACTGAGTTAGAAAAATGTCCGATTCATACATGAAAGATACAGGGAGGTACCATTTATAATGAGTACAAAGAACAAAGCTAATAAATAAGAACAAAAAACTAAGAGGCATACAAAAGACTAAGAGACATTTTTACAATAACAAGAGAACCTAATAAATGAAGGAACAGATGACAAGAAAGAAATAAATGAATTCTAGAATATTCTACACTCCCCCTCAAGTTGGGAGATATATATTGAAAAGAAGAAGTGTTTTATGAATAAACTTCTGATTCATACATGAAAGATACATGGAGGTACCATTTATAATGAGTACAAAGAACAAAGCTAATAAATAAGAACAAAAAACTAAGAGGCATACAAAAGACTAAGAGACATTTTTACAATAACAAGAGAACCTAATAAATGAAGGAACAGATGACAAGAAAGAAATAAATGAATTCTAGAATATTCTACACTCCCCCTCAAGTTGGGAGATATATATTGATCATTCCCAACTTGCTGATCAAATCCTCAAAGGTCGGCTTAAGTAATCCTTTGGTGAGAATATCTGCCGTTTGCTCCTTGGTAGGTATATATGATAAGCATACACTACCGTCTTCTAATTTTTCTTTAATAGAGTGACGATCGACTTCCACATGTTTTGTTCTGTCATGATGAACAGGATTTTGAGCAATGCTGATAGCAGCTTTATTATCACAATATAATCTGATAGGTAGGGAATAAGAGATCTTCAACTCTTCCAGAAGTCTTCTTAACCAAATTCCTTCACAAATACCATGGGCTAAAGCCCGAAATTCCGCTTCTGCACTACTTCTTGCAACAACAGTTTGTTTCTTACTTCTCCAGGTCACAAGATTTCCCCAGACATAAGTACAGTAACCTGAAGTAGATCTTCGGTCCACTGCAGAACCAGCCCAGTCTGCATCTGTATAAATTTCAACCATCCTTTTGTTCCCCTTTTTAAAGAGAATTCCTCGACCAGGGGTGTTCTTGAGGTACTTGAGAATTCTATAAACAGCACTAAGGTGTTTTTCCTTAGGAGAATGCATGAATTGGCTAACCATGCTTACAGCAAAAGCAATATCAGGACGAGTATGAGACAAATAGATTAATTTTCCCACCAGTCTCTGGTACTGCTCCTTATCGACATCTTCCCCGTCTTCAACTCCCATTTTGATATTAGCTTCAATTGGAGTCTCTGCTGGCTTGCACCCAAGCATACCTGTTTCTTGCAACAAATCTAGAATGTATTTTTTCTGAGTTAAGGAAACTCCTTTCTTACTTCGAGCAACTTCCATGCCAAGGAAGTATTTGAGAGATCCAAGATCTTTTAGTTCAAACTGGTCAGCTAAACATTTTTTTAAAGAGGCTATCTCCTCGGTATCATTACCAGTGACAATTATATCATCAACATAGACAATGAGGATAGCAATTCTTCCTTTATCAGAGTGTTTAAAGAATAAAGTATGATCAGTCTGAGCTTGGGTGAACCCCTTTCCCTTAACAGCTTGAGTAAATTTCCCAAACCATTCTCTGGGAGATTGTTTAAGTCCATAAAGAGACTTCTGCAACTTGCACACAGATCCATCCCCTTTTTCAAAACCAGGAGGTGGATCCATGTAAACTTCCTCATGTAGATCACCATTCAAGAAGGCATTCTTGACATCTAATTGTTGCAATGGCCAATCAAGGTTGGCGGCAAGAGATAGCAGAACGCGGATAGTGTTAAGCTTGGCAACAGGAGCAAATGTCTCCTGATAATCTATCCCATGAGTCTGAGTAAATCCCTTAGCAACTAATCTGGCCTTATACCTATTGATGTTGTTGTCTGCATTAAATTTTATTGTGAACACCCACTTGCAACCAACAGTTTTCTTTCCTTTAGGTAATGTCACAAAATCCCATGTTTCATTTTTTATAAGTGCATCCATTTCTTCTAATACGGCATTCCTCCATTTTGGATCATCAAGTGCTTCTTGGATATTTTTGGGTATCCTGGTACTATCTAACATAGTATTGAAAGCACGAAAACCTGGAGATAACTTCTCATATGAGATATAATGAGAAATAGGATGAGCAGTGCAAGATCTAGTACCTTTCCGAAGAGCAATGGGCATATCAATGTTGGCTGTACTAGAGCATTCAAGTGGGTTACTAGAGCAAGGACTCGAGTCAGGATCCTGGCAGTCTAGAGTCTCTTGATGTATTTTGCGCCTGCTGTAGAATTTTCCCCATTTACCAGGAGGATCACAAGTACCGGGAGGATCATTAGACTCAGGTATAGTTGCTCCCCCTATTTCCTTCCCAATAACTCCCCCTGTTTCCAAAGGCCAAGGTAAGACAACAGCTTCATTTGGTTTCCCAGGCTTATCTTCATCCATATCACTAGACTCCCCCTGAAGAGAAGTCGGGGAAAAAAAGGATTGTGTCTCATAAAATGTAACATCCATGGAAGCAAAGACCTTACGGAGAGAAGGTGAATAACACTTATAGCCTTTTTGATTAGGGGAATATCCTATGAAGACACATCTAATAGATTTAGGGTCAAGTTTGGACCTTTGATGTGGAGGAATGTGAACAAAGACCACAGAGCCAAATATTTTGGGAGGAAGAGAAGAAAAAACACAAAAGGAAGGAAAAGATTTAGTAAGACAAGACAAAGGAGAATGAAAATTTAGGGACAACATTGGGATTCCTTCAGCATGAGGGTTCGGAAGTGACCGGTTCAGGTTGGTGATGGCGGTTTTCTTTGAAGAAGGTGGAAACGGTGGAATGATTTTGCAGATGCCGTAGTTTGAAGCTTCCTTCTCGATCTTGAAAATGTAACCAATTGGATCTTGGAACTCCGCCATGCTCGGCCTGTACTCCGGCGCCAGAGGCATCGATTTCAGCCATGGAAAAACATGTAAGTGACGAAGAAGAGGAAATAAGAGTAACAACAGCGTAGACGAAGACAGAAGACAAAGGGTTCTAAAATTTTTATTTTTTATTAAATATTTTTACTTTCTTTTTTTAAATTGTAATTTTTTATTTTTATAAAAAATGCCAAAACGTGTCCCAAAACGTGTCCAAATACGTTGACCGCGTGTCGGATTCGGTCAAAATCACGTGTCCCTTTAATCAACGTGTCCCAAAAAGTTGACCACGTGTCGGACGCGTGTCCTAACGTGTCCGTGTCGGACACGCATTTTTTCCCAAAAAACACGTATCCGTGTTTCACAGGCATGAATAACTAGCTAGGCCAAAATAAAATTAGCTAGTGTCAATTATTAAACTTTATCCCTTTAATTTAGCCACATTTTTTTACCCACATCTGAATGTGGCTAAATTTTAAAATTAGCTCGAGCCAAGATCCCAGCTGAGAATGACGTGGCTCCGCCAGTGACGAAACCATTGACTTTTATATGAGAGTGACAAAAAGATTTTCTGTAATAAAAACAAAAATATTATATATATATATATATGAGTTATATTTATCTCATGTTGTAGGAAAATGATTATCTCATATTATTAATAAAACAAGGATAAAAAAGAATAAATGTGAACATCACAATATATGGAGGTTCAGCCCAAAGACTTTGGATACTCCCTTTTAAATTTCTCCCCCTGTTTCCGTTATTTTTCTAGGGGGGTTTCATTCATCTTAAATAGAGTTTAATACAATGAATTTAATAACAATTTGAACTTATGATAAGGATAAGGATTATCGGTTACAATCCTAGTTGTATTTGAAATAGGATAAGAAGTGATTTTATCTTTTCCACAATCTTTTCCAATATCCTTTTTTCTCGCAACACTCCCCCTCCAAGTTGGATCAAATATATCTATTAGATTCAACTTGGCAACTATATTTTGAAATGTGTGCTTTAGTAAAGCCTTGGTGAATATGTCAGCAAGTTGATCCTCGCTACGAGTGTAGGGAGTAACAATGATTCCTTCTTGTACCTTTTCACGTACAAAATGACAGTCCACTTCTATGTGTTTAGTTCTTTCATGAAAAACTGGATTTGAAGCAATGTGAATAGCTGCTTGATTGTCACAGTGTAATGTCGTAGGTGTCTTGAGTGCTTCATTTGTTAGTTCTTGCATTAGATCTCTTAACCAGACAATCTCACTTGTTGCCGAGGCCATAGCTCTGTACTCTGCTTCGGCACTGGACCTTGCAACAATATTTTGTTTTTTACTCTTCCATGTGACTAAGTTGCCTCCTACAAAAGTACAAAAACCAGATGTTGATTTTCTGTCAATGGGGTTTCCGGCCCAATCTGCATCTGCATATGCAACTATATTAGTGTTGTGATTCTTTTTCATCCATATCCCTTTTCCTGGACTTGCTTTTAGATAACAAAGGAGTCTATCAACTAAGTTCATGTGACCATTGGTTGGAGCATGCAGGAATTGACTTATATAACTCACAGTGTAAGAAATGTCTGGTCTGGTAATGGTAAGATATATCAGCTTTCCTACCAACCTTTGAAATTGTTGAGGATTTGATAATGGGGTAGAGTCCCCCTTTGACTTGTTATTATACTCCATTGGAGTCTCTGCAGGCTTCACGGCTAGTTTTCCAGTTTCCTTTAATAGATCCAAAACATATTTTCTTTGTGATATGAACATACCTTTATTAGAAGTTGCAATTTCAATGCCTAAAAAATATTTGAGAGGTCCGAGGTCCTTGATGTCAAACCTCTTGTTGAGAAATTGTTTTAGCTTATTTATTTCAGTGAGGTCACTGCCTGAGATAACAATGTCGTCAACATAAATTAACACTACAGTGGTTAGTCCAGAGCAGTGCTTGACAAACAAAGTGTAATCTGATTTGCTCCTTTTAAAGCCGTAGGTCATTAATGCTGAGCTTAACTTCCCATACCAAGCTCGAGGTGATTGTTTTAAACCATAGATTGCCTTCTTTAGCCGACACACCTTCCCAGAGTGAATTTCCATAGACTTGCTCGGAGGAAGTTCCATGTACACTTCTTCTTCAAGTTCACCATGCAAGAAGGCATTTTTCACATCCATTTGGAATAAGGGCCAGTTGAGATTAACAGCTACTGACAATAGAACTCTAACTGTGTTCATCTTTGCTACAGGGGCAAATGTCTCATTATAATCCACACCATGAGTTTGTGTATACCCTTTGGCTACTAATCGTGCTTTGTGTCTTTCAATGGAACCATCACTTTTATATTTTATTTTATAGATCCATTTGCAACCAACACAGCCTTTTTCTTTGGGTATGGATACAATATCCCATGTTTGGTTCCTTTCAAGGGCAGCTAGCTCTTCATTCATTGCATTCCTCCATTCAGGGATTTTGCAGGCTTCTTCATAGTTTGTAGGCTCAGAATGATTATCAATGGAAACAATGAAGGATTTGTGATTTGGTGAGATGTTATTATAGCATACATGGTCTTGAATGGGATATGTAACAACAGTATTTGAGATGAAATCTTTGAATCTATTTGGTGGCCTTATGGTTCTATGGGATCTGCGCAACAGTTGTTGATTTGGTGCCTCAGATTGCTCTTGTTGATTGTTGCTATTTTCCACTGCTATAGGCAGATTTGTTGCAGCAGGCAGATTAGGCAGATTTGTTGCAGCAGGCAGATTAGGCAGATTTGGTGCAGCAGGCAGATCAGGCAGATTTGGTGCAGCAGGCATATTAGGTTCAGGTTCAAATTCGGGTAGAGTAGTTGGCACGGGAGGATTAAAATCAAATAGTATACTCTCCCCCTGATTTTGATCCTTGTGAGAGAAAAACATTGATGTTTCATCAAACGTTACATCCCTCGAAATAAATAATTTCCTGATAGATGGATTATAGCATTTGTAACCCTTTTTTACTGAAGAGTATCCTAAGAAGACACATTTCTTGGATCTGGGTTCTAACTTGTTTCCTGAATTAAGAAAAACATAACAAATGCACCCAAAAACTCTCAAATGAGTTAGGTTGACAGATCTGTCAAGAAGAATAGACAATGGAAAGCAGTAATTCAAGACTCTGCTTGGTGTACGGTTAATTAAGTAACAGCTCGTAAGAACTGCAAAAGACCAATAAGAAGATGGCAAATTGCCATGAAGTAATAGAGCTCGGGTCACCTCTAAAAGGTGCCTATTTTTCCTCTCAGCTATACCATTTTGTTGTGGAGTATTAACACAAGATAGTTGATGCACAATCCCTATAGACTTGAGAAAATTTTTAAGAGAGGAATTTACATACTCAGTTCCATTGTCTGTCCGTAAAGTTTTTATTCCATACCCGTATTGGGTTTTGACCATTTGGTAGAATTCTTGGAATATTTGTCCAACTTCAGATTTGGACTTCATCAAATATAGCCAGACATTCCGTGACTTATCATCTATAAATGAGACAAACCATCTAAATCCATCTAGAGATTCAATAGGAGCAGGTCCCCAGACATCAGAATGTATAAGTTCAAACAATTCATGAGAAATATGCGAACTTTTATTGAATGGCAATCTGTGTTGCTTTGAGTAATGACAAGTTTCACAAGAATTTGTATCAATTGAAAAAGTAGAATTAATGCATTGTAATACATTGTTAGAAGGATGCCCAATACGCCAGTGCCATAAAACAGATTCTGAGGGTTTTGAATTTACAGCACTTAAACCATGATGCATACCTCCTAGCATGTAGAGCCCATTTTGAATAAAGCCTTCACCAATCTTCCTCCCTGATGGTATGTCCTGGAACATCACCTTTGTTGGAGAGAAGATAACATTACAATTTAATTCACGGGTGAGTTTAGCTACTGACAAGAGATTAGCAGACAGTGATGGAATAAGTAGAATATCTGAAGATTTATCAAACAGATTAATGGTTCCTAATCCCTTAACAGGTACCTGGTTTCCATTGGCGACTGTAACAGATGCAATGTGGGGATTTTCGGATATATTAAAAATAGATTCAGAATCATAGCACATGTGTTCTGTTGCTCCAGAATCAATAATGAAAGATTTATGTAGTTTACTAGTCAAGGTAAATGCCTTACCGGAGTGAGCTAGGTGACTACTATCAGTGGGTTTATGATTCTGCTGAAGATACTCTTGAAGTTGACTTGCCAATCTGCCAAGGGTACTTTGTATGTCAGATGACTCTCCATTTGATGTGGTCATTGCTCCAATTTGTTTATCCTTCTGAGGCTTTAGATGGGGATGAAGAATCCAACATCTTTCTTGTAAATGCCCATCTTTATTGCAGTGACTGCAGTGGGGTCTTGGGCCACGTCCCCTGCCCCTGCCCCTGCCTCTTCCTGGTGCACGATTGGTGTTGTATGCAGAGGGAGGATTTGCTGAACCTGAGCTTTGATTGATATAAGGCGTTGAATTTCCAGAACCTGATATGTTGTGAGCAGAAAATTCTGGTTGGTCTCCTCCAAGAACTTGATTAGTATTCATGACTCTTTGACGAGTTTCTTCTCGTTGGATTGTATTGCAGACTGAGGCAAAGGAGGGTAACAGGTTTGTCATCAAGATTTGCCTTTTTACTCCTTCGAATTCTGGTCGAATGCTAGCCAAAAGCATGAACACCTTGTCCTGCTCCTCACGCTTGGTGTATTCTTCGACCGTAGATGCCACTGGACGATGTTGCTTCAATTCGTCCCACTTCTTTTTCATTTGACCCAGATGTTCATTGAAAGATTGTGAGGATTGTTGTTTTGTGTGATGAATTTCTTGTTGCAATTCAAAAACCCTAGAGACGTTATCTTCATTCCCATAGTGTTCCTTGATAGAATCCCAAAGTTCTTTGGAAGAATCTGAATATGCAAAAATCTCATAGACATCTGGTTCCATGGAGTTGAAGATCCATGTCATAACTTGGTTGTCAGTTGATTTCCATGACTCGTACTTCGGATCTGTAGTTGTTGGAGGAGGGTTTGTGATATGATCTGCTTTTGAACGGCCGCGGAGAGCGACGGTGACAGCCCTCGCCCACGACATATAATTGCGAACATTGAGGAGAGTGGCAGTGAGGCGATTCGCCGGTTCGGTGGCTCCGCTTTTGTCTGTTGGAGTTGAGGTTGCCATGAGAAGGTTTCAAGATTTGGGAAAGAGGCGTGAACTGAGCGTTTGACAGGGATGAGTAAGACTTGAGAGTAAATTTACGAAAAAGACCCTAAATTTAAAACCATAGCTCTGATACCATATTAATAAAACAAGGATAAAAAAGAATAAATGTGAACATCACAATATATGGAGGTTCAGCCCAAAGACTTTGGATACTCCCTTTTAAATTTCTCCCCCTGTTTCCGTTATTTTTCTAGGGGGGTTTCATTCATCTTAAATAGAGTTTAATACAATGAATTTAATAACAATTTGAACTTATGATAAGGATAAGGATTATCGGTTACAATCCTAGTTGTATTTGAAATAGGATAAGAAGTGATTTTATCTTTTCCACAATCTTTTCCAATATCCTTTTTTCTCGCAACACATATTATAAAAATAAAAGTACAAGTGAGACTCGCATGTAAGAGAAGAGAGAAAAATAGATGTTGGACACACCTCTACCTTGTATGTGTAGGAAGGAATAAATCTTTGATACTACTGCTGTACCTAGATTCAGTACATCTCATCAATGAGAGCAGCACACTTCAGAGGAGAGAGAAAAATTTGACAGAAAAAATCTGACATGTAATATTTTTATTCGTCGAATGCACTGAATCTTTAATGCAGCAGTAGTACAAAAGATTTATTTTGTAGGGAGCTTGTTTATGTTATGCAACATAAGATAAATATAACTATATATATATATATATATATATATATATATATATATATATATATCATTTGTAATTTTTTTTATATGTTATTATAAATTATGATGATCTGTGTCTGCTTAGCTGTGCCTGTGCACCAACTCATACTTGTGTCGTGCACGCCTTGTGGCTTACGCCTTACGGAATTATTAAAGTACGTCTGAATAGAATTAAACTGTTTCTTCTTTTCGTAGTATTCAAGGTTTTCGATGCTTTAATTATATCATTAAAAATTAATTCTCTAATTTTTTTAAGTGATAATCAAATCTAACTTAAAATATGAACATAATTAACCAGTTACAATTTTTTATTCCAATTTATATATTGATTAACGTATTATTAAACTAATTGAATTAATAATGCACCTATGTATATTTAACCGTTACAATTAACATATCTTTCAATAACTAAAAAATTTGCAAATTGACAAATTAAAAAGAACTTTTTAAATATTTAAATATTATTTAGTGGATGAAAAGGAGAAAATTTATACGCCCATTTTATGCAACCGTTTTCAATCCATCCTATTTGAATCGACATTTTCTCAACATATTTCTTATAAAAAAGTGTTTACAATAATTAGTATCTAGCAATTTATTTGTGAAAATGTATGTATAGCTCGTATCAAAAATGGACCACACCTAAAACACCGTTGTATCAGTTAGCTGTGTGTAAATTATTGGTTAAAGTAATTTAGGCATTAAGTTAATTAATATTCCAACTAAAATTTAAAAACATCTAGATGAGCCCCACCGTGGTTAATATTTAATGGGTTTTATGTTTACGATGTTGTAGGAAATATCTTCCATACACAAATAAAAGTATATAATGCTCATGTGAGATTATACGAAGAGAAAAAAAAAATATGGACCATACACTTTTATATGTGTAGAGAGAATATTATTTTCTACAATATTAGAGATATTAAACCATGTTTAATAAGCGTTTAAAAGCAGGGGGTGATGAAAAGTTTTTTGAGACAGAATGAAACTAAATTAATGTATTCTGGAATTTCAACCAATAATGTTATAAAAGAAGTATGGATGTTGCGCCATTCTTCAGAGTGCACGGCTATAAGATACTATTTACTTACCCCTCACTTAGTGAGGGGTAGCTACATATATAGTCAAGGAAATATTTTGGATGAGGTTAGATGAATGGTTTCATATATCTTAATATGTCCCTCTCACACGAGAATTTACTGGGCTTGAAGGGTGGACAATACACCGGCCCACCTACCTGTGCGAAGAAATAAATTCCACTAGAAATAAAGTGGGGGGCGACGAGGTTTGAACCTGGGACACGGGGCTTTAATATCATATAATGAATTAATTCAACCCAAAAGCTTAAGCTGTTGGGTGAGGATATTGTTTTATATATCTCAACACTGATATATTGATTTTCCTAGCTACCTAAGTTTTTTTTTTTTTTTAATTTTTTTTTTCTGTATCACTACGCATGCAGCAGAGCAACAACACGAAGTAAGATTCTTGTTGGGTCATAGGGAAGATAGAAAAAAAAAAGGGTGATAATTTTGCAATGTATGCATCGCTTTCTTTCTCTTAAATCTCAGCTAAACATAATTAATGCGACCATAGTCTAGTATCCTTAGGACTGGTTTTTGTTGACAATTAAAGTGTAACACTAGCTTGTAAGGTAGGAGAAGCTGAAGTTGATATAAATCTCACGTATCAATTGATAAGAATTTTGGAAAAATCTCACCCCAAAAGTTAGTCGTAAGGTAGGAAAGTCCAAAGTCTATATAAACTCCACACTATAACCTTATGTTTTAGACATGAGACTCAAATCTCGTACCTTGCAACTGGATCGTAAGATAAAGTCTCACAAGCAAAATGAATGAGTTAAGCTATAAGTTTGAGAACTAATAAATTTATCACCTTAAAGTCTTTGGTTGAAATATGTTGTCTAATCTCCTAAGCACTCACTGAATTTTCATGCAAAGCTCACGAACATGGAAGATAAAAGTAAAAATTACTTGCTAAACAAAAGGAGCTCCTGCAGTGTGCAAGCCATAAACCAAAATCCAACAAAATTGCAGGTTAAATTGGTTATATGGAGGCAAAGCTCATGTATGAGGCTTTTGCACATTGAGTGATTTCTCATTCAAACCCCATATAGTTAATGCCATGTCCAATTTTATTGTTTATCAATAATTATAACTTCAAAAATTGATTTATGCCAAACATAAACAACAACCATAGAGATAAATCAAACATTAACGAAATTGAAATTAACTTCAAAGTACATGATAAGCAACCCAAACACTAAAACTGGAAGTGGGAACTCTGTTACCCCAATCTAAAGTATTTATTTAGCTCATATTCATGGTAAAGAATACAAGCTTAAAATTATAGGAAAACATGAACGTCACAGCCGAAAACGAAAACAAAAAGTTCAGAAAAAAAATTACAAATCCTAGAATTCAGAGGAAAACTGGTTTCTCTCCCAAGGCTCTTTTTGGCGAAGTGTTCCTTCAGCTAAAACGATAATAGTGGCAGATTCTCTATTTTTATCTTTTTCTTTTCTTCTTATTCACATTTTACCTGGTAAAATAATTATGGGTTTATCGTCTATAATTTAATATGATCAAAAATTTTTTTAGGTTGGTAGGAAAGCTGATATATCTTACCATTACCAGACCAGACATTTCTTACACTGTGAGTTATATAAGTCAATTTCTGCATGCTCCAACCAATGGTCACATGAACTTAGTTGATAGACTCCTTTGTTATCTAGAAGCAAGTCCAGGAAAAGGGATATGGATGAAAAAGAATCACAACACTAATATAGTTGCATATGCAGATGTAGATTGGGCTGGAAACCCCATTGACAGAAAATCAACATCTGAATTTTTTCTCACACTTATAATATTTTGTGGGCCCACAACAAAAAAAATTAAAAAATTCTGGCACGTAAAACGAATCTCTATAACATAACACAAATACTTTTCCTACAACATAACTCTTATAAAACCCAATAATAATATACTAAAATAATAATAAGTATAATTTTCTCCTAGCTCTTTGGGGTGTTTGGTGGAGGAGAATTTTTTTTTATCAAGAAAATGTAATTACTAACAAAAATGTAGGAAAATAAATTTGGTAGAAAAATTAAAAAAAAAATTATTTGGTTGAGTAAAATATTAATGAGAAAAAAACACGTTGGAAGCTACAAGTTGTACCATTACTTTTTGCCATTTATCCGGTTTTCTCCCAAATAAAAGTTGCAATTCTTGCACGGTGCATATGTTACTTTTTTATAGAGCTGGCAAAATGGGCCGAGCCCGCCCGCCAAACGGGGCGGGGCGGGCTGAGTTTTCCAAACCCGCTGCCCGCCAAGCCCGCCCCGCCAAGCCCGCTAGCCCGCCCGGGCTGATTTTTTTTTTAATTTTTTTTTATGTTTAGTGTAAAATGTTGCGGGTTTGGCGGGCTGAGATATCTAGCCCACCTTCAAAGGTGGGGCGGGGCGGGCCAGCCCGCTTTTTGGCGGGCTTTTGGCGGGCTGGGGCGGGGCGGGGCGGGCAGCCCGCTTTGCCACCTCTACTTTTTTACATACAATTGTCAATGTATGGGAAAAGTCGTTCCATGGATAATTTTTTTTTATTTCTTCTACCAAACGGGGCAACCGAGAATACCACACTGAGTTGATTGGGACAATTTGCAAAAGTCCCGAACCAAACAGCACGGTTATTTTTCCTGCACATATCATTTCAACAAAAAAAAAATGGGAATAGGTAAAATTAAGGGCTTGTTTGATTGAGTTTTCTTTTTCTTTTTCTTAAAATTATTTTGGAGAATAGATAATGAAGTAGATGTTTCTGTGTTTTTTGTGTTTTAAAAATAAAAAAATCAAAATTTAAAACAAAAATAACTTAGATATATTCTCTGAATTTGGTCATAAAAATTTTAAAACAGTTAAGAATTATTTTTACAAAATAAATTTTATCAAACAAGTTATTTTTATTATTTTGTTCTAAAAATAAAAAAACTGTTTTTGAAAATATAATTCAAACAGGTACCAAGTTTTTTTTTTTCATTTTTATATCATTCAACAAGAGACTTAACATATGTAAAGGCAAAAACTTTTCCCTTAAAAATATAAATTAAAAACATGTGGAGATTTGAGTAATAGTTTTGATATTTAATTTAGGGTGGTTTTTGAGGATCTATAGCTTCTTCTATGAACGTTGGCTTGTAGCCTCGAAAACCTTGTGGATAATATGACTAAACGAATGTGGTATTCAATAAATAATGAGTATGACAACCCATTTTGTACATTTCTATATGTGACTAATATAAGACTCATGGAGATATACAAAAAAAATAAAAAAATATAAGACTCATGGTACATCATGTTATATGACAGTCCAAACAAATCTAAAACATTAAGTAAATCTCGAAATGACAGGTTTATATCTAGCCATATGTTAGTAGTGACAAAAGTTTATGATAAATCAAAGATTAAAGTTCTTCAACTCAGCCAAGTACAAGCTTCGTGGCAGATCCCTTTCTTGAGACATGGGAAATAGTGAATTGTGAAATCATGACTTCTCACATATCATTTTAAACTTCCTGGATTTCTGTTCCAAGACAAGTATGATGGATCCCCAAGAGGTCTGCATATACAGCAATTTAGCAATGTCAACTTGCAAGTTCTGAATAGACATACAGATAATCCAAGACAAAATAGAATAGTGATTAGCTTTTCCCTTCTAAATACCATAATCTTGGAACAGTGTGGTTCACCAAGTTTTTTACCTAAATGCTACGCGAATAGTATTATTTCTCAATATGCCACGTGAGCAAGTTCGTTGGACACTATAACGAACTCAGTTTGCTGACGTGTCACGTCTTTAGTGGACACCAAGCGAACTTGATTGAAGTACATATTCCAACCAAGTTCGCTACCCAATATAGCGAACTTGGTATTTTTTTTTTTTTTTAACTTGGTACTTGTTATCCACTAGAAACGTGATATGTCAGCAAACTGAACTCGCTATAGTACCCAGCGAACTTGCCCAAGTGGCATATTAGAAAATAACACTGTTCGCGTGGCATTTAGGTAAAAAACTTGATGAACAATGGCATCTGGTCGGTGTTCCCATAATCTTCGTGACTTGCATGGCTAGTTTGCTGACTCGCTTATACAGTTCCAGATTAACATTCAGAAGTTTTTTTTATTGTTGACTTATATGGAACCATGTAAGCACTAACATAGAAAAATCCAAATGCAATATTTGTTTATAGTGCATATTCAAAAAAAAAATCATGATGAACTTGCTTACCCATAAAAATAAGGGAATATTATTTCTCATGTTGTAGGAGATAAATTTTATCTTCTACACACACATAAAAGTGTATGAGACCCATTATTTCCTTTTTGTCTCTCTTTTCCTCACATGGGCCTCATACACTTTTATGTATGTGTAAGAGATAAAATTATCTTCTACAACCTGAAAAACATTAATCCTTAAAAATAATGACAGAAAAGTATAGAAGAGGAGAATATGTAGTATTTCCTCACCTTGGCTTCATCACATACAGAAGTAGGAAACCTACAGCCAACAACAAGGAAATCCCGCCAATGAAAATATATGCCATCCCCAAGAAGTGATTTTTTCCACCAATCCAAGTAGTGGTTGAAAGCACCAAGCTCTTTTTGCCTCCAAACGCGTATGTATTATAATTGTTCTCTATTACTATCAATATTACATCATTGACTTCAAGGTTATTCTCAATCTTTCCATATAATTTTCTGAAAGTGGGCAATGCTGCCGTTCGCATCCAAACAATGAGATCCTCTTGTTCACTCAACTGGTGCATGACACATGATGACAAAGATTAATTTCTCAAAATATCAAAAAGTAAAGAGTAATTTTCTCACAAAAAGTGAACTAATGTACAAATTATAAGCAATGAAGATATATTTACAGGTATGCTCTCATTAAGTCTAGCACCCCCAATCAAACCTCCAGCCTGAAAATTCTTTGGATAAACATCAGACCCGAATTTCGCCTTTTGGTCACTCTTCCATGCTATGTTCTTTTTGTTGATCACCATATCCTTATTGTTGTTTGAAAGTCTGTACGTGTCATTGAACAGGCTCCATGCAATAAGGCCACAAGGAACAATTGGTTTATGACCCATGTCATCAGGGGTATAGTCTTCGGGACCACATGAGCTTACATCATTCTCAGCTGCTTTGCTCCTCAGTTGTTTATCATCCCTACTTTTAACGTATCTGCAAATATCATCCAAAATCCAGGTAGGGAAAAGCATTTCAACATTCAGAGCACAAAATGAGGGCAAGAAGTGGTTTGCATAAGAAGCTACTTAATGAAATGAATTATTGTTTTCTATACTTTTCATCTTGTATTTTGAGCGAGTTTTGTACTGCATGAGAAAAAACCAATCTATACAATATAGTTTCCAGAACTGAGATATGGATTGCAGTTTTGATCTATGCAACGATACAATAAAATTTTGGAAATTCAAACACAAGATTTAGGAAAATGATATCATGCTAGTGGTCATCTCAAAATGTATGAATGAAAAGTATTTTGGCTTGAGAGTGAGTGAGGTCTTTTGGTGTTTTACTTTTGATTTCATTGTAATTCCTTTGGAGTCTATAGTTGCTGAATTGTAATTGTAGTTAATTCCCTGTCACAGTGTGATAGGTTGGAGTCGATCCAATTTGAATCAGTAATTAGGCAATCTGTCATCGTTTTATTTCAATACAATCAGTGCTATTTCTCCATTTTGCTTGTGTATTTCTGTTTAATTGTTGTTGAATATACGGGTTCCATCACATCCATATAAACAATATATCATCACAGTACATAGATGAATTATAGGCCTCTTCAATTTAGCGGGACATATATAAAAATAAAATCATCAGTTTTTGTATCCTCCTTTTTAGGTATATTTGAAAGGTAATCTCAAAGTAAGAATTAGTAGTTGTGATCTTATACTGCTAATTGGTCTTTCAACTTTTAATTTTTGAAATTCTACAATTCCTTATCACTGAGACGAATCTTGATGAGGATTTACTGTGAACAACTATAAATAATGAGTATATGTCAGTTTCAGGCATTTGAAACTTCAATAATCAATCCATGCTCAGCCTTATAAATTTCTTAATGAGGATTATAGCATAAAGATGATTTTTCATACATGAGTGGACAAAAGACTTTATAACAAGCATCTGCGTCAGCAGTAACGTGATAAAGAAATTTTGGGAATAAAAGGAAAGAGAGAAAGAGCCAAAAATTCATGTCAAAATTAACACACTGGACAAAGCTGAGGTGGACTCACCAAGTCACTAAAAAAGTCAGCCAAGTATTTGAACTTTAGAATCCAAATGAAGATGAGTTTATCAGATTAATGAGAGAAATATAAGGCAACAGCTGATTATATTATGAGAACAATACTATGCTATTCTGAATATATAGCGAGAAAATGGTGCCATAATGAGTAGATAAAGAGACAGCACGGACGGATGAATTAATTGAAGCATTTCCTAATCTTAGAACAAAAATTTAATAATACCCCACTGCTTCTCCACAGAAAAACAACAAATAAAAGTCCATGAAAATTAAGATATTCTTTAGACAGATGTGTAATCCTGATATGCAGGAGGGGGCAGGGCACAGGCAAAGAGAAAATACGAGAATAAGAAAATAGCACACGATAGAAATGACTAAATACACTACCTATGGAAATTGAAAACATGATATTAATCAGAAAATGGTGTCACGATCTTGTTATGGACTGGATCCATATCCTAACAACCCTATTACTAGCAAGATTGGGTAGGGATATCGCAACTATATAATCTAGAAAGGATCAAGTGATAAGATCCCTATCCCCATCAATCAAGGCAGATTTCATATCAACTGGGAGATCTCAAAGGCCCAAGCCTATGAAGGTAATCCTTATAAATAAGAGGCTAAAGACCATAGTACACACTTTGACCTATTTACTATTACTGCGAACACTGTGCACACACCCACATCTTAGCTGTAAGCCTATTGCTTGTGCACAATGATGGAGTATTGGCTATAAGCCAATCAAGATATCTATCAGTAAGATATCTCTAAGTGCATACCCTTGAGGTATCCTTATACGGTTCAATAGGACCGAACATTATATTTTGAATTTCTCCTGATGCATATAAAGCTAAACAGTAAGGAAATAAGTCCCATAGTAAGTTCCATTTGACCAATTCTCTATTTGGTCTTATTCTCTTTTCTGATTCAAAATATGTTACAGCTCTTGATTCTTGAATGGTACAAATTACATAAATGGGTAAGGTGAATATAGGAAGGGAAGGAAAATGAAAGAAAGGAAAGGTATTATTGATGAATGATCAAAGCATGAGAACAAGAGGTAATCCTCTTCACAAGGGAATTCACGCGACACCTGAGAATATCTTAGTCAACAATCAAATCTCCAAAAAGTGTCTTAACAATAGAGAAGCCCTGCCTTATATACTGGCAACACTTCTCACCCATAAGACTAACTAACTGACCACCTCATCCAGCAGTTGCTAACTGCTCTAGCTTTCTAACCAATGCTCATAACTAACCTAACAACTATCTGGGTATATTCCTTCGGAAATATCCTTTCCAAACCGGGGTTTTCCACCCTCTTAATGCTAGTCGTATCAAAATATGACATTTTTTTTGAGTAAACACCTTTTTGGTCCCTGACAATATTCACGAAATCCTTTTTAGTCCCTGATAATAAAAAAGGACCAAATTGGTCCCTAAAATTATGAAGAAAAATACCAAGGAGTACTCATTACAATTGACAGAAGGACTAACGTGGCCCTTTTTTCATAATATTAGGGACCAATTTGGTCATTTTTTATTGCCAAGGACTAAAAAGGATTTCGTAGATATTGTCAGGGATCAAAAAGGGTGTTTACTCTTTTTTTTTTTGTGAAATTCAAAATATGACACTTATCTACCTATGCCATTCTCAGTTACATTTCTAAAATTTAATGCATTTTGCATGGAAGCCCTTCAGCTGTTTTTTCCAGGTTGATGCATATTAATAGAAACAAAAGATAATAATGTTTAATGAAATTAGTACTTAAAAGAAAATATGCTGTTGGTATTTGACACAAGCTTCATATTTTGCTTCATATTATTCATGCCTCCTTTCCTATCAATAATCAGAAAGTAACATACATAGTTTTTCGGTAGTTTAATGGAGAGGCATTTCATCTTAAAGATGGAATAAAATGTCAAATCAAATGCACACTGATGCACAGACAAAAAGGGAAAGAGACTTTACTAGTTAATTGAACATACCGGCGATGGTTCTGGTAAAAGTTATCAAGCTGATAATAGACATAAACAGGGGCTTTCATTTTATTCTTAACCTGCAAAATTTGCAGCCTAGGTTATCATACAATATCAAACAAGGAGAAATAAATTCTTCCAAAGCAAAGGAGAACTTTATTTTTCAATGATATCATTGATAAGGAATTGTACTAACAGTATATGTCCTGGTGCAAGTTTTGTTTGTCTTATCATCCTTAATATATGCCTCTGCACGGTCTCTATAAACAGATGGAAGACATTGATCATCATATCGGAATGGAACTTCCACCACCTGCATCAGAATTTCTTGTTCAACATACAATTAGTTTGTGCACCCAAATTCCATTTGATACTAAGTATAGGGAATAGTTATTACACGCTCTGATGCAAACAATGAAGCAAGACCAACGGGGATGAAGACGAGTCCTATAACTGTAAATATTGAAATGACCTGGAAAACAAAAATAAAAACGCTTTAGAGCATGAAACATTTGAAGTCTAGACAAAAACTGTTGCATACTATGATTATTTTGTAAAAACTAAACAAGTGATGTTGGAAGCTATACCCATCCTGGTGTTAGAATTGGTTGCCATGCAGGAAGTTCTTGCTGAGTGAATTTAGAATCTGCCATAAATAAAAATTTCATGAGTTACATTGGCCAGATAAATGCAATAGAAGACAACACAACACACATACTCTAAAAAAGTAAAAAAAAAAAACATAGAAAAAGACAATAAAGAACTATCAGCATCAATTAATACGACAACCTCAGAGGCCTCCAGATTTGAACAATGGAGAGGACAAAAGAACAGCAAGAGTAAGAGAATAACACAATGAAAATGGTAAAATTACAACCACCACACCACAAGACAGTTGAATGAAATTAGGGTTTTTGTTTTGTCCTTTAACATGACATGACAAAGTTTCTTACACACAAAATATTTTGTGGGGCACACACTTTTTAAAACAAAAAAAAATAAATAAAAATTAAGGCACTCAAAACGAATCTCTATAACATTACACAATCACTTTTCCTACAACATAACTCTTATAAAAAACCCATGAAATTAACAATGATTATTCTTGTAATGCAAGACAGTTAGGTTACAGAATTCAAACAACTTCATATGGGATTCAACCATTTTTCAAAAACCTGAATGAACAAAAGTTTTGCAAAATCCTATCTTTTTTGATAAGCATCCCTCAACCTGCTTAAAGGTAAATTCCCATGTTGTTAATGATCAAAAACCTGGAATTTAAATTTATAAAACTCAGAAACTGCGCTAAGGAAATGCCTCATTGTTTGGGAGGGACATTTCAGGAAGTTCAATGACATTTAC
Organism: Gastrolobium villosum; assembly: GCA_032173675.1. Classification (NCBI taxonomy): domain Eukaryota; kingdom Viridiplantae; phylum Streptophyta; class Magnoliopsida; order Fabales; family Fabaceae; genus Gastrolobium; species Gastrolobium villosum. The sequence goes on from JAVKPL010014580.1 coordinate 64,573, forward strand.
CTAAAGTAAAAACCACAAAAACAAATAAATAAATAAATAAATTAATAAATAGGATTGGAGGGGGAAGAAGGACTTACATTTGGGTTTCCTGGAATTTTTGGATTGTCCATCAATGACAACCACGGAGCTTGATGAAGGTTCTATAGACATAGCCAAGAAACCCAATGTGACTAAAACGACAGAACAATCAGGAAAACGTTAGTAAAATTAACAATAAAACAGTGGGAGATTTTGGGATGATGAAAAAGTGGAAAACTTGGGCTTAATTTTGTTCCTCCCTTTCTCTCTCTCTATATTTATATTCATGTTATTTGGGTGACAGCTTTTGAATGTAAAACCACCACACATTGTGGCTAATGGCTATTACATTCACATATTGGTTTTAAGAAAGGGAAGTGAAAGGTGGCTTTTTTCACGAGTTCAGCTACCAGTCCTCAATCAATATCATTTCTCCTCCTAAAAGTGAACATCATGCACTTATTTTATTTTATTTGATAGACCATGCACTTATTAACAATTTCGGTGAACTGATTATTGGATCGATTCGAGTGAAGTATCGGACCGATCATAAGCTGTTAAATTCGGTCAAAATTAATAACCCGGTTTGATCATAAAATTTGGCAGGTCATGCATTTTTATAAAACAAAAAAAAAAAAACATAAAGTTGTCTCTTTTTATCTAAAAAAATGTATGGAACTCCTTTAAATTTTTTTTGTAATTTTGTTTGCCAGTAATATACTCTAGTTCAGAGACATCAAATTTCAATTTTCAAAACTGAAGCAATTTGTGAGCGGAGCAGTAAATTAAGAAAGTGTGACATTAATTGCTTACAAATCCATTTTTTTATAAGAAGAGTTGTTGGTAAATATCTTATAATTATTAAACATGGTTAGTTGAAGATACTAGATAGAGAAATTATATATGATTATATGATACTTGAATTTTCTTTTTTCTTTATTTATTTTTTTTACAATATATTATATGTCGTTATCATATATGATTTTTTTTATCCCTACAAAATTTATATATGTCATAGCCCAGATAGTATAACAATTTTTTATATGTATTTAAATATTTTATGAATTTTTATATATAAAATATAAATTTTTATATATTAATTCGGGTCATACGGTTCAACCGATGACCCATCGGTATCGGTTGAACCAATAACCCATGACCCATTACGACATTACCTCACCGTTTGCTTATGTATATGTACACCTAACACGTTTGTTTTGATTCAATTGGTATTTGATACGCCTTAACCACCCCCTTCCTTTCTCTCCTTTTAAAATCATCTGTTTTCTGATTAACAAAAATCATGTAGGACTCTTTACAATCTATAGACAAGGTTGATCATGAACAAAAGGGAAACCGAAAAATGGGAAAAAACCGAAGCCCGCCGAATTTGTGTAGGAAGGTTGATCATGTTCACAAACTTCTAAATTTGCTTAGCCAATACTAACGAGACTAGCACCACGCTTTCTAAGGTTATCAACTTATTTTAGTTTGGCAGAAAACTTTTTACGTTGGAAATACATTAAGCAGAAAACTTTAGCTATTGTCTTATTAAGATTAATAATAAACTTAGGCTAATCAAAAAGTACTAATAATAAACTTAAGAAGTTTAGAGGTAAAAACACTACCTGACGCTGAAGACCTGTTGATTATTTATGGGGCATTCTTAAATTAGTGGGTGAAAAGCATTGTCAGAAGAAAAAAAAAGTAACATAAATAATATACTGATTATGACGCATCCACCCACATAAAATATACCAAAAAAAAAGGCATAGTCACCCTAGGTTGAATAATAATAACACAAAGGAAAAAAAATAGAAATGAGTAGAGTAGAAAGAGGAAAGAGCCATCTATTGTAGACAGGGAAACAAAATATCCATTTTCCAACCGAGAACCAAATGGAGTGGGGCCACCGTCGCACCTACCATTTTCTTTCAAAATTTGCCATTTATATTTATTTTTTTATTTTTCTTTTTTTTTATCCCACTTTCATCTTCTCTCTCCTTATGTGATTGGTCTTCCCCACTGAATAAATGGTACCACGGTGGTACCTTAAAACTTTCCCCAACCGAGAACCAAATGGAGTGGGGCCCTCAAGCCTTGCTTTTTATACAGTGTTATCAAAACCGGTACGACAGGCCAGTCAGACCGGTTAATTCGGGATACGAATCTTTAATTGGTCCGATTTAGTCAATTAATTGGCCATGTATACAAACCGATCAAGAACTGATGAACCGATCAAAAATTGGGTTCATCCTATGCTAAACTGGTATCAATTTTTTGGTTAAACTGATTTTTGAAAATTGTGACAAAATATTCCATCACAATTATACTCTTGAGATTCAAACTTCCAACCTAAGGGAAAGAGAGTGATATGTTAACCAACCAAATTACTTTAGTTGTTATATTATTTCTATTTATATATTTATTATACATCTTTACATAAATTTAATTTAAGTAGTTCAACTAGTAACTCATTGACGCGGTATCCCACTGAGTTGATAACTGATTTGAGTTTAATAATTGTTCTGGCAGGCCCTACACATTGGGTCCAATATCAAAGCCCACATCTAGAACCTTCTAGAGGGCCCCTCATCATATAGAATTCATCTTCTCCCTCATGCACTGTTGCCTAGTGTTTAAAAACTCGGCCCAATCACCGAATTAGCCGAGGTCACGAGTCATGGGGTCACAGGTTTAACTGGTGGGGTTATGGGACCAATTCGCTGACTCGATTTTATACATTAAAAAATATAAATATATATCCTATATGAGAAATTCAAAAAAATCAAATCACCAATCATCAAAGATTCAAAATATACTTAACATAATTCAACCAATTACATCCCCAAATCAATATTGCACAAGCTAATTAAAGAACCAAACTATCAAACACATATTCCAATATAGTTAAAGAAAAGTTATATCATCAAACTCAGACCTCCTTGTCCTTTTCATGCGCATACAACAGCATGTGAAAGGAGATCCCTTACCCAAGAGAAAACGGTGAAGGAGAGGCGGCGACACGACGAATCAATGGTGGGGAGAGAAGAATCAGCACAACGGAGGAGATGGAGAGAGAAGACCGAAGATGATAGAAGGAACCATCACCATGACGGAGGAGATCACCGGATCAGGGAGACTGGTCTAGGTTTGGGAAAGAAGATCAGAAAAGAAGAAGGATTTAGATTTTAGATCTTGGCAGCAACAAGTTTTTGTTTTATTCTCTCTTTTTTTTTACACACCAAACAACATCTTTTTGTGTGTAATTAAAAAAAAATGCAGTGACCCCCACTGACCTAGGAGTCATGGGTTCAACTAGGAGGTTTCGGGAGTTAGAGGGGTCAATGTGCATGCAGGGTCTAACTGCTAACCTCAATCCTCAAAGAGAGGGTCAATGTGGAGTTTTAAAACACTGCTGCTTCCCCTGCACAGCAGTAGTGAATTCAGCATGCCTAGCTTGTAAAGGCTAGGCTGGCTAGGTGACAACTTTCCACCCTCTCTCCCGCATTTGAGAGAGACTCCACGTACTGTAAATATCCCCTTCTCCCCTAGAAGGGCCATCTTCCTCTCGCTTCTACTATTATGTTGTTACTCTACCTTGATGCAGTGCCACTCTAGCCACTCTACCATTGTTACATATAGTACCCCAAAATTAATATACTTCACCCTCCATGAGACACATTCATGAATTCTATGCAGGTAAATAACATTGCCTCTATATATTAGCCTATTTGGTTTTGGGAAATCTGAAAGGGGTTTATTTCTCATAAATTTTTTCTCTCATTGTCACTTCGATTTCTGTGTTTTATTTTTTAAGTACAGTGGATCCAACCATTTATTTCATATGTATAGGAAACAACTTAAGCAGGCATTGAATATGATAAAGAGAAGACACAATCATACATACCCAAATAGAAATTGGGCCATACTGAGCTCCCGACCTCACTACCAAAATTTTCTTTTGAAGGTGAGAATGAATAAGCCTTGTAGAAACAGGGGAATGTTTTCGTGTAATGTCATAGCTTTTCTTTATTTTGGGTACCAGTATATGTTGGATATATATATATATTGAAGAGAGATGACAGAGAAAAAATAAAATATAAACTTTGTACAAGTGTCATTCATTAAATAGAAGGACCACGTGGGACCTGGAGCACTAAATATTTTTTCCAACGTTGGATATATATATTGGTATATTGGCATACAAGCTTAATAGGTGATGATGATTATTTGGATCCATATGGATTGGATATTAGCTCTAGAGTTTTTCTTTAACATGAGATCAGCGTTCCAAAATCCAATACGTGTTAGTGTAATACTTCAATCAACCTTCTCTCTCAAACCCATGAATCTAATGAAGACTGAAGTTAAAATATCATCTTTGACATTGGTTCTTCCGCTTTTGCATCCTTTTAAACTCCTGCATTTTTTCCTTTCCATCTTTAGCCTGAGAAACAAGGAGATAAGTATGTTGTGGCATGATAGATCCAAGGAATAGAGGATGCTCGAGTTTCATGTAGCTGCACTTTCGATAAGAAGACGGCAAAATTGGTTAATCATTCGTTAAGTACTATGAATGTCCGTTATTAAAAAAAAAAGTTTATCATTTATCATTTAATATGATCACCAAAATTTTCCTACACACAATATTTTGTGGAGCCCGCAGCAAAATAAAAAAAAACTCCGGCACGCAAAACGAATTTCTATAACATAACACAATCACTTTTTCTATAACATAACTCTTATAAAACTCTTAAAAAAATATTTGTTATTTCAAATATTAATTTAATATGCTCCAGTATAATTCAGTATTCCAAACTAATGAAAATTAAGTTTTTTTTTTGACTTGTTTACGTGGAGGAAAGAGAAATTTTATTTTTTTTTGTTTGCAAGTGGAAGTTTCTCAATGGAAAAATTATGTGCAAGAATCGACACTTTACCTAATGTCGCCAAAATTTGACTTATTGGGCTTAAGAAACTTGGAAAATTGAGAGGGAGAAAACGCCACGTGACTCTGACTATTATTTAATTAAATCTCAAATCTCAAATTAGTTTATGATTTTAATTAAAGGACTTTATTAATCTCATGTAATAATATAAAAATCTTCTCATATTATAGATATAATGATGTGTGAGATTCATCCATTTTAAAATAATAATAATAATAATATGAAAATTGATGTATATTTAGGAGAAAAAAATATTTTCCAATAACATGATAGTATATTTTCCTCTAATCAAAACATCAAACAATTTTGTTTGATCAGAGGATGCAGGAGATGCAGATTTTTATTAATCCGCTTTTGAGATAAAATTCTCTCATACTATAAACTATAAACACGTACAATCATGTGTGGAATCCATTCACTTATAAAAAAAGAAAAAAAACAAAAAAATTGATGTATGTATAATAGAAAAAAAAACATCAACTCTCCAACAACAACAACATGAGACTAGTATATATTTTTTCCAATAATCAAAACACAAAACAATTTAAGGACTGACTCCATTTCTAGAAATTAAATATCCTGAGACTGGCCTTTCTTTTAGAAGATTCGTCTATGTTAGTTAAATCTATACCAAAGATGTTAAGTGCTCCACAAAAATCTTATTTTTATTATCTTTAATTTTTTAAAATTTATAATACAATTAATAAATTAAATCAAATAAAATTTTAATATTAATAATCCCATTTAAATTTTCCTCTTTCCTGTAATGTTTTATGGGTTTTATTGTCATTTAGTTAAGTTATCTACACAGGGAAAAATTTTGCTGACATGGGTCCTACATACAATTTTTTCTAACACATGGGTCCCACATGCTTTTTATCTCTACAACATGAGATTTTGATTCTCCTTCAACATGAGAATTATAAAACCCATGTTTTATTTATGGGTTTTATAAGAGTTATGTTGTCGGAAAAATGATTGTGTAACGTTATAGAGATTCGTTTTGTGTGCCAAAGTTTTTTTTTTGCTACGCGCCCCACAAAATGTTGTGAGTGTATGAAAGTTTTTCTGGTCATGTTAAATGATAGATGATAAACCCTTTATTTATTTATTGTCTTTAGTTAAGTTATCTTTCATAAAGAAACAACTTGAAAAAGGAAAGAACTAATTTATTATTTTTCTTTCAGAGCAAATATTACTTCATTGAGACATATCGTTTGGACAAAGTAACATATTTCATTGAGTGTAGTAAGCAATTATACCCTTACAATGATATGTTTTTTCTTTCATTTTAATTTGTAAAAATAATAATTATCTGGGCTTAGCTTGCTTCTTCATATAGCCTTTGCATGCCTTGTTATCACGAATGGAACAAAATGAATGATCCAATTCCTAAATTCTCAGAGAAATGCATCTACGCATGAATTAAGGAAGTGAGTATATTCAAACACGTAAAGTATATAGGTTACTAACCCTCGAGGTAACAAAACTTGTAAAGGTTAACATAGAATAATTCTAGTTCATGACGAAACAAGAAGGCAACCTTCAAGTCTCTTCTATACATTCTAGTTATATGTAAAATAACTTAACCCAACATTAATTGGCCTCCTTCAACCTAAAAGCAATTAATGGAAACCAAGCATGCACATATAGCTAATCGGTCTTATGAGGATTATGATCCTGTGTACAACTGGCGTACAGAAGAGAACCGTGATACCGTTGAACTTCATCTTCCAGGCATGTTTAATTTCATGTGTCTAAATTATGCACTTTATTTGTTTTATATATATTAAACACGCTTAGTTTTGAATGGGTCCATGTCTCTCGAACGGTGATCAAAATGTCACTGTTAATTCAGTTTTTTACCTAAATGCCATGCGAATAGTGTAATTTTCCTTACCACTTGTGCCAAAGAAGTTGGTGGGAGAAAGTATTTCTCATGTCACTCATATATCGATACGTGTGTTTTGTTTTTTATTTTTATTTTAATTTCTTAATGGTGTAGGAAAATTTCTTTTCTCGTGTGAAAGGAGAAAACAAAGCCCTTGTTTTATATATATTGGTACTTGTTATCCACTAGAAATGTGACACGTCAACAAATACGACGTCGTTTTGGGACGGAAATCATGGTGTTTTTGTAATTTTAATTTATTTCAGGGTTATAATAGTCTTTATATTTATAATTTTTTGATTTCAATGTGCCATTTGGAAATAAGAAATTTGATGAACATTTTTCCCATATATTAAACACGATTAGTTTTGAATGGGTCCATGTCTTCATAAAAATTATTTATTGAATCTATACCCAAGAGATTAAATACTTGCATCTTTATGGCTTACAACCCTCAATTAACAATTATTTTTGTTATTGCTAGATCAAAATCAAATCAACGAATATTTTTGCCATATAACCTTATCAATTATTTATTATTATTATTGGATGCAACACAAAATCAATTCAATGGATGTTTTTGTCATATAACCTTTATCAATTATTTTTATTATCATCTTATCAAAATCAAATCAACGATTATAAAATAATTTCAAATAAGAGCCGTTAATTTGATTTTGATCTAAAAATAATTGTAACAGATTGCAATAATAACCTCCCTCAATCTAATTATATGACCAAATATTTATTCGAATTCTATTTATTTTGTGCATACTCATGTTAATGTAATTTCTTCAAAACTAGGCCAATTTTATTTTTTTTATATCAGGTTTTAAGAGAGAGCATATACGAATTCAGATAGACCATCTTGGTTTTTTGATAATAAGTGGAGAGCGTCTGTTGGATGGAACTAGATGGAGACGTTTCAAGAAAGAATTTGAACTCCCATCAAATTGCATTGTAGATGATATTTATGGTAATTTCATGCAAAACATTCTTTCGGTGGTAATGCCAAAGAAAATTCCTCAGCAAGAGGAAATCACTGAATTTGTGCACGAGAAAGATTTAGAGAAAAAGGGATTTGCAGAAAAGACTGAAACCACAAGAAAAGAGGCACTAGCAGAAGATACTCATATTTATCGAGAGGAGCAAGAAACAGATCATGACTACCAGTTTGCAGAAAAAAATGATGTGGGGTTAACACCAGAAACGACTAGAGAGATTGCCCTCAAATTCATGGTTGTGATAATTGTGATATTGGTTATAGCAAGTTATGTAGCAGATATGAGCAAAAGCATCATGACTCAAGCTCAATCATATTTTAACAATTAGAAGAAACTCTGGTTTAAGGTGGTTAATTCTGTAAATTTTAAAGCTCTGAAATCGATAAAGTTATTATATTATTATATTTGTTTGACAGAAGTTTCCTAATGCTTATAAATTAATCCGATCAATGTGTAGCTATAAACCAAGAGATGAGCAAACTAACAAAAAAATTGAACCAAATCGTATACTGAATTTAAAATAATTGATTTTTAAAATTCAGTTCATGAATCAAATTGATTTTTAAATAAATAGTTTACGAGTCGAATTTATTTTTAAAATCAGTTCAAGAACTAAATCATTTTCGAACGAAACCGAATTATTTTCGAACCGAATTGATTTTTATTACTTTGTTTCTTTAATTTATTTTTTAGAATATGGTTGACCCGAATGGATTCCGAGCCGAATAGAACTATTTTCATCCAAATCAAACCATTTTCAAACCGAACCAAATTGGTTTCGAACCGAACTGAACTGTTTTCGAACCGAACCGTTTAAACCAATTCGGTTCAATTTTTCAAAAAATTTGGTTCGACTCGACCTATGCACACCCCTATTATAAACTAGCGAGACATGAAGTTTATTCAAGTTTAGTGAATGTTTATACAGGTTTAATAAGATTAAGGTGATCATCAATTTGATCAGGTTCCATTTGGCTAGTTTTGGCGGTGTAGGCATGTCAAACTATTTTAGTGAATGTTTATACAAGTTTTGATACGCTACTCATAGAAAATATTATATATCAATTTAATTACATCAGTATAAATTATACTTTTAATTTTGGTTGTTGATATTATTTATATATAACGGCTCTGCTTTAGTAATTTATATGAGCATTTAGATGCAAATAAATTAATTACTAAAATTTGATATACGATTTTTTATTCTTATACCATGGTAAAAATAACCTCCACGTATTTACCTATTTAAATTTTGACTATAACAACTGTAACTTTTTTATCTTATTTAACTATGTTGACATTTCGTTAAGAATATTGAGAATTACAAAACAGCCATTGAGAAAACATTTCAATAACATTACAATAAATAATCATAATTTATTCATGGAAAAACTTTTTGTCTGTCTTTTTAACTGCTTATAACTGTATATTCCGGAGAATACATAGTTATAATATTAAAATTATATTTTTTTTCTTCTCATTTTTCACGTCAGCTAACACTGACAGCTTATGAAGAAAAAGAAAAATATATAACTTTAATATTATAACTATATCTTCTCCATGATATATAATTATAAGCAGGTAAAATGACACAACTTACATTTCTTTAAAATCACAAATCATTTTCCCTTTATTCATACAATCATGTATAATTCATAAAAACAAACCCAAACAAAGATGACAATAAGGGGTCAAAGTAAACTGTGTGTTTTAATAACAAAGCAAATTAAGGCTCGAGAAGTGGCACTGTCTCTCACGCAAAGATGGCTGAAATGGCAACGATGGCTACCATAAGGACCCCTGATAGAGAAGAAACAACAGCAGAAGAAGGAGGAGGAGCATAAGAAGAAGGAGGAGAAGAAGGAGCAGGTGCTGGACCTTCGGATACAACATTAATGACAAGCTTCATTTGATGATCAGAACAGTGGTTTGCAACGCCACAAGCGTACCACTTCTTCCCTTCGAGTTTAAGTTGAATAACGTCATTTCCGGTTGAAAATGAATTGTTTGCTGATGGCGGCGGGAAGCTGCAATTCTGGAATTGTGTAGCGTTCAATTTGAACACATTGTGTCTTGAGTTGTTATAATTGAACACTGCAACATTAATAGAACAAACATAAAGATCATCTTAATTTGACTACACGTTATATATATATAGGGCTTTATAAGAGTTATGTTGTAGGAAAAGTGATTGTATTATGTTATAGAGATTCGTTTTGCGTGCCAGAGTTTTATTTTTTTTGCTGCGGGCCCACAAAATGTTGTGTGTGTAGGAAAATTTTTGTGGTCATGTTAAATGATAGATGATAAACCCATATATATATATATATATATATATATATATGGGTCAGGATCATTTTACAGCAGTGTAAGTTACACTCTCAATCTTGACCATTGAACCCACTTATATCTAAGGGCTCTAATTTTTTAGTAATATGAGCCATTAGATACAAGTGGATCAATGCTCAAGATTGAGTGTAAGACTTCTAACTCTTACACCGGTGTAAGAATATCCTGCCCATATATATATATATATATATATATATATATATATATATATATATATATATATATATATATATATATATATATATATATTAAGGGAAAAATATTTGTCATTTTAAATGACATAAGGTTATGTAATTTTAAGAGAGAAATAGACACACACAAAAATTTATTTAAATTTTAAAATTAAAAAAATCACTCACTTTAACTCTCCCATGATTTCCATTTTTCTGTGTCTATCTCTTTCCTAAAATAACATAACTTATGTCATTTAAAATGACAAACACCAAACCCTATATATATATATATATATATATATATATATATATATATATATATATATATATATATTCCCAAATAATTAATTCTAAAGTCAATAATATATCAAATAATTCGGTAAAGGTCTACCAAAAAAATTCTGATCGATTGCATAGTATTTTTCAAAACAATAATTGTCATTCTTACATCACATCTTTTTTAACAATAATAAAGAAAAAACTCAAAAGTCTTTCTATCTTGATTTTCTTATCCTAATTAGGCAAATCTTTAAAAATAGTATACAAATGTATATAAATACATAACGCTTTCAAAAACAAAGTGATAAAAAAACATTCATCCATTAAAAAATTTAACAAGTACAACAACTCATTATACGTCAACAATTGCCAAAATTCTGAGCAAGTAGAAATTTTGTTACATACCAAGGTTGTCACCAACACGGAAAACTTTGTCCTGGGCCCACTGCGTGTAGTTAACATCAAGATTCCAGCCATTCTGATCCCCCACATTGTAATCAGTTGCCATTGCAACTGAGGAAAACAAAACCATGGACATTGCTAGGAATAACGCAATGCGAGAAAAAGCCATTATGATTTGAACTAGGAGTTAAAGGGCTACGCGCTTAAAATCTTAAACGTTATTGCTTAGATGAATCGTTAGCTCATATACCAATTTGCATTTCAACTTTGACTATATATATATAAGACTTGCCTATTGATTTTATCGACATACATAAGGAAACCTCGCAAGAGGAGGGGCGCGTGGGGTGCCCGAACATGACGGCTTTTACTATGATGAGCTTGCACCGCATAATCTTATTTGAACGTACCTATACAATATAATTAAACTTGGAAGCAATTTGACTGTTAAAAACTAAGCTTATAGCCTTGTTTTGGAATGGTGAGTTTTTCAATATATACCGTGTTGAGCTGTCAAAAGGAAATAGGAAAAAAGTATTTTTGTTCCCTACTGCCTTCTGCGCTTTGGTATTGTTGCGTGAGTTTTTCGTCATATACCGTTTTGACACACCTTGATCATTATGCCCCTTTATTTAAAAAATATTTACCACTTTGCCCCCTTTTGAAACTATATGTAAATTATAACTTTTTATTAAAGCTATATGCATGAATCTGTCTCTATTTGATTACGTTGAATGCGAGATACTAGAGTAATTGAACCAGTTACTCGGATCAGTTTCAGTGACTCGAGTAATTCAGGTAGGTAGGAAACTTAAATTTGAATCCACAAATATTTTTTATTCAATCCAAGTTCTAATATTTTGTATATGCATAAATAGACTAGAGATGAGTGTTTGTGGGTCCTTTATAATTAAGGGAAATCCCCATTAAATTCAAGGTGTGTCAAAACAATTTAGGGCAGTTTTCAAATATTCAGAGTTTATATTGTCACGCAAGTTCCAAAGGAGCCTGTGATGGGGACCATCCCCAATGGGCTAAGGCTATACCACCATATTAAGTGGGTTAAATACAATGTCTCAACCCAAAATCTTAAGGCACTAGATTCATGGGTCATTTCACTTATATGGACTTCACTTAACTCATTACCAACTAATGTGGGACTCATCATACTTGAAGAATTCTAACAATCTCCCCTAATGTGTGAAACCTACCATTGAATGTTCCACCTCAATCGAGTACCCAAGCTCAAAGTACTCAACATACCTCCTAGCTAAACACCTGACTAACCCGAGCCTAACCCGGCTCTGATACTACTGTTAGGCAGGTTCAAGGGGAGACCATGGCCGAGGGATCACCATCAATGGGCTAAGACCGAACAATCATAACAAGTGGATCCGACACCACATCTCGATCCAAAACCTTAAGGCATGGGTTCATGGGTCATCTCACTTATATCCACTTCACTTCGCGCCCATTACCAATCAATGTGGAACTCATCACATTTGAATATCCTAACGATCTCCCATTTAAGTGTGAAGTCCAACATTGGTATGCATCTCATCAATCGATTACCCCAGGATCCAAGTACTCAACCCACCTCCTAGCCAAACACCTAACTAGCCCGAGTCGAACCCGGCTTTGATATCACTCTCAGGCGGATCCAGGAGGAGCCATGGCGGGGGACCACCACCAATGGGCTAAGCTAAACCAACTACACAAAGTGAGTCTGATACCATATCACAACCCAAAACTTTAAGGCACTGAGTTCATGGGTTTTCCCACTTATATGAACTTTACTTAGCTCATTATCAACCAATGTAGGACTCATCACATTTGAAGAATTTCAACATATATATGGGTTTGAGGGTCCAAAGTAATAGAGGACAATCTCCATCCAAGCTTTTTATACCCTAAATTAGATTTACTAAAAAAAGTTTTATGTACATATTTATCCATGCAACATTGCTTTTAAACATTTATTACAGTTTACTTTATCATCCCCAAAACCCATGGAGGAAGCAATTTTTTGAATTTTTTTTTACCAAATTCCCTCGTGGTATTTGCATTGCATAGATCTTAAAAAATTACATCAAATAAATAAAATAAAAAAGGCCCAATTTGGACAACATAGCCAAAAGTTAAGCCTTTTCAAAGTTTATACCATTTTAGGGTTTAAAGAATTAAATGGGGACTATCCTCAATCGTTTTGAACCCGGAGATGCCATCTCAAGTCCATTAATGCATTTACAAGATATTAGAACTTGGTTTGAATAAAAAATATTCATAGATCCAAATTTGAGTTGCTGAGCTGCTCATTGCTTTATTTACTAGAGTAATTGGCTTTAGTTAATCAAGTAAGTCATTTACTCAAGTAACTGGTCCAAATGATAGTCAACGTGGTCAAATAGAGGCAGATTGATATATCATTTTGGAAGAAGGGCAAAGTGATATATATATATATATATATATATATATATATATATTTATATATATATATATATATTTATATATATATACATATATATATATTTTTAAAACAAGGCCTAAAGGGTTATTCAACCCAATTTTTTAAGGGGAATATTTTTCTTATGTTGATGGAGATAGTTTATCTCATATTAGTGACACAAAATTATAAGAGGAACGCACAAATAATTGGAAAGAGAAAAAATAGATGTGGGACCCACCTTTGTTATGTGTGCGTAGAAAATTGATTTATCTCATGTTGAATGAAATAAATATAACCCATTTTTTAATCCCATATGCAAGAATAATAAATTTTACTTTTCATTTCAACCGCCGATCTTGATGCATATGATGGTTGTAATTTATTAAATTATACCTATTATTTCAAAACAAAAAATCCCAAATTATATCTATTTCTTTGACTACTCTACAAATAATTTCAAAAAAATAAAATAAAATCAAACAGGCGTTTAAGTACTAAGTTTTCTTTACTTTTGGGTGTTTAAAACCTTTCAAGGTTCTTCAAAATATTTTGGGATTTTACTTTACTTTTGGGATTTTAAAATATTTCTAAAAACAGGCGTTTAAGTACTAAATAACCTTTTAAGTACTAAGTTTTCTTTACTTTTGGGATTTTAAAATATTTCTAAAAACTAATACGGGAAAGTTTTAAGTTATATGATAATCCTTCGAACTGGAAATCATAAAAATACAAAAATTAAGAGATAAAGATAAGAAGCGATTCATCCCAATAAATATAAAGTAATGCTGTAAAACATACATTGGTTTATTTTTCAAAATACAATTCGTGAGTGCCCAAATGCTTTTGAAGGAACTAGGAAGGTTATTTACCTACCTCGAAGACTATCTTGTTAGGGGTGTTCACAATTCGTTCGATTTGTTTCTCTTTGCATAATTAAACAGAACTGGAAAAAACAATTAGTTTAGGGAACTGAACTGATTTATTTTTTCGAACTAGTTTAGAATTGGTTTTTGAACTAATAGTTCCGAGTCCAAAATGAAAAGTAAGAAAAGATTGAGATAAAAAAGTATTAAAAATAAAAAAATACAAATGATACTAGAAATTAAATAAAGTTGATAAACAATTTAAAAAAATTAAAAATAAAGAGATATAAAAGAGAAAAATACACAAGAGAAAAATAAAGTAAAAATAAAAAATAAAGAAAAAGAAGACAGTAAAAAATAAACAAGAGAAGAAAAATAGAGAGAAAAAAGAGAAATAAAAGAAAAGAAGAGAAAAAAAAAATAGTTCATGAACAGGTTTTTAATCCAGTTCAGTTAATGAACTCGTTTTACTAATTAAACAGGTTTAGGTCCATGAACAGGTTTATTAAAAATCGGTTCAGGGTTGGATACCAAAAAAAAAAAAAAACACCGGTTCAGGGTTTTAAAAAATCAGTTCTTTTTTTTTTTGGTGAAACAAAATCAGTTCTTTACTTCTTTTAATTGCAACACAATTCACCATACAATTCAATTCTTTTGCACACCATACATTTCGTGAGACATATATGAAGCACCGACACTTTAAAAATCCTGACATGTCGTGTCCGACACTTCCCGACACTCTCGGACACTCCGACACTCCTCGACACTTCAACACGCGTTATAAAAATTAAAAAAAGGTTCAAAGGTTGCGTTGCGTTGAGGTTTTAGTTCCAACTATTAGATTCGTTGGATTACAATTACCATTTTATTGAGTTTAATATAAATATTTGGGATATCTTATATTTCTTTACAAAATTTATGAATATTATAAGTTTAGATTCACTTTTTTGTTAAATTACTGAATGTTAAATATAATATACATTACATAAATTAAAAATATTATTTAACGAGTCCTAACGTGTCGAGATCTAACAATTTTTAGAATTAACGTGTGGGAGTGTCGTGTCATATCGTGTCACGTGTCCCGTGTCGGTATCGATGCTTTGCAACAAACAGTCTCAGTCCAATACTTCTTAATTATATCTTGCCCTTTAACTTTTTATCTTTGTTTCAATTTCAATTTTGAAGTTCCGTTAATTTTCGTAATTTGATTCTGCTTTATGTCACAACAACCTATTGTTATATACTTATTACTTGATGGGAATGAGAAAACAAACAAAAAATTCCTAAACTCTCCCCATCTTCTCTTACAATTCTCCGTTCTCTCCTCAACTTCTTCTTATTTCTTAGTAGCATATGTTTTTCATTGCTTCCTCAACTTCCATGACTTAAAACATCGTTTTCCGCGATAAACAACACCAGTTCCAAGAGCTTCAACTCAACAGCACACTGGTTCATGATAAGGTGCAGCGAATCATGTATTAATAGCTCACTAACTTTTGACAAGAGGTGGTGGGGATGATGGAGATCTTTAAGAAGCAATACGCGCCTTCGATCTCACATTCTCAATGAGTTTCACCGTGAAGGTGAAACTAGGCTGAGTTAGATTGGGTCGAGTCGAGTTTTGTCTCAAAAAGTCTAAGTTAAAGACAAGAATTTTTAATTTGACCTCATAGTATAACATGAGTCTTAATTGTTAGGCTAACCAGACCCATTTATAAAAATATAAATGGGCTGGTTTAATTCGTTAGCATGTTAATTTTTAACTTTTAAATAAAATATGAATCAACTTCACAATAAGATTAATAAGTTGGCAAACAATTTGTAAATATATAAAACAAAAAAAAATTAAAAAAAAAGATTAAAAACAAAAAACATTTGTATGCCTTTTGTTTTTTTTTTTTCTTCAAGCTACACTTATTACGTAACTAATCTTCACCATATATTAAAGCTCAGATGATATCTTCAGCCAAATTAGAACGATAAATATCAATAACTCTTCTTCCAACACTAAATGTTGATTCTAATGTTAATGTAGATATTGCTACTTAGTACAGATAGGGGTGGCAATTTAAGACACGACCCGCCAACCCAACCCGGACCCGACACGAAATTTTCGTGTTCGGGTCAACCCGTTTAATAAATGGGTCGTGTTCGGGTTGGAAAAATATAACACGAAAATATTCGTGTCGGGTCACGGGTCAACCCGTGAACCCGTTCTGACCCGCAAATATAATTTTTTTTGTATTTTTTCAAGGTTATTATGGTAATTTTTTTGAATGATATAAAAAAAAATATACACTCTAGGTTTCTTTTTATTGAAGATTTTTTTTTGTTATATTGCAATCAGATTTGGTGCTTTTTTGGGGCGAGTCGTGTAATAAACGGATCACACTTATATTATAAGATTTTTCGGGTCGTGTCGTGTCAACCCGCAGAAAAAGTGGGTCGTGTTCGGGTTGAGAATTTTGACACTAATAATTAATCGGGTCGTGTTCGGGTTGAATCTATTCGTGTTCGTGTCAGACACAGGTCGACCCGAACCCGACCCACGAACACGATTTGCCACCCCTAAGTACAGATCTTACGTCATTCCTAAAAGTAATATTGGTGGGGAATCGAACCTATGTCCTTCCGCAACTTAGTTAGCTCATATGCATCAATGGAAGTATCACGACTTTGTACTGCTATGAATAATATTATTTTATTTAAAATAAATAATATAATAAAGGCTGGCTTGTAGGTTTATAGGTATATAAAAAAAATTCTATGATCTATTTTCTAAATAAGTTTTTTTAAAAGCCCAAATATATTTCATTTGACTATATTTAATAGGTCAAGTCTGATATGATATAGACGAGACTGTAGATTCCTATAGACTGGCTCAGCCCACTTACACCCCCAAATGCCAAGTTATTCACCGGTTTCCTTCTATGATTGGTAGTGATTTGACGATATAATAATTTATAGTTTGTCTTTCCTTGAGCATTTGGATCATCTCTATCTGGTTCTATAAACTTTTTGAGCCCCCTTGTTGGCTGTTCATTAGATTTCCTAGGTGCTCATTCGCCTCCCAAAGATCAACTGCTTGAGCAATGTCGTTTCGAGCCTTTGGGGTTCCCCCAACCAAGCCAAAGTCCAAGCTAACAAATTGGCCAATTCTGTCAAAAACTGCTCAAGTATAGGCCTTATCAATCCAACCCCATAATATAGCCCAAACATCTTAAAAGGAACCCCACTCACATTGCGAACTATCAGATTTCATGAGTAGAGCGGGCAAAATGGGTTCGGTTCGGCGGGCTAACCCACTCCACCAGCTAAATGGGACGAGATGGGCTGAGTTTTTCAACTCATCTCAAAAGAGGGATGGGGCGGCTCATTTTTTGGCAGGTTGGTGGCGGACTATGAAGCACCGACACTTCAAAAACTCTGATGTGTCGTGTCCGACACTTTCCGACACTCTCAGACACTCCCCAACACTTCAACACACGTTATAGAAATTCAAAAAACGGTTCAAAGGTTGCGTTGTGTTAAGTTTTTAGTTCTAACTATTAGATTCGTTGGATTACGATTATCATTTTATTGAGTTTAATATAAATATTTGGGATATCTTATGTTTCTTTGCAAATTTTATAAATATTATAAGTTTAGATTCATTTTCTTGTTAAATTATTGAATATTAAATATAATATACACTACATAAATTAAAAATATTATTTAATATCAAAACGTGTCAAAATCTAACATTTTTTAGAATTAACGTGTCGGAGTGTCGTATCGTATCGTGTCACGTGTCCCGTGTCGGTATCGGTGCTACATAGATGGCGGGCATAGACTGACCGAGGCGGATCAGTGTAAAATAAACTCGGGTTTGCGGGCTAACCCGCTCCAACCTGCCAAATAGGGCGGAGCGGACAGAGTTTTTCAGCCCAATTTCATAAGAAAGGCAGGAATGGGACGGGACGGACCGCCCATTTTGCCACTTTTATTCATGAGACTCATCTCACAATAGACAATTTGGGCACAATGCTACTCAAACATATCTAAACCTTTATTTTTTACCCAGACATTTCCTAAAGTGTCTCTTTTCTCGATCTATTTTCTCTTTCGCTCTCTCTTCTTTGCATTTCTTCTTCTATTCTTAACTTCCTGCTGGAAGCATCTGCTCTATTTACCAATCAACTTTATCTAAAGCTCTACTGGATATATCAAGGCCCTTCAAAATATAACTA
Source organism: Gastrolobium villosum (assembly GCA_032173675.1). Lineage (NCBI taxonomy): Eukaryota > Viridiplantae > Streptophyta > Magnoliopsida > Fabales > Fabaceae > Gastrolobium > Gastrolobium villosum. Next base: position 83,182 of record JAVKPL010014580.1, read on the forward strand.
CAATTTACAATTAGTTCCTTATGGTTTCTGACTTGTTTAATTTACTTTTGAAGTGGATATCCAAAATGGTTATAACTTGCAAATGACTTATTCACTTAATTTATAAACTGCTTTAATCAATGAATAATTATAAATTAGCGAGTCGGGAAGAGAGACAAAATTATGTTACTGAAGTTTAGTGAATGTTAGGGTCTTAGAATTTTTATAATTATGGTGAGGCTACGATCAATTGTAATTTTTCTTGTTTTAATAAAAATAGCTAAGTTGATTCATATGAGGGTGGACTAAAAACTCTACTCAATTAAGTGATCATTCTGTTTTGACTTAGATATTGATTAGTGTGAGTAATAGTATAGACATAACTCATAAGCCTATGATAGGAAGAGACTACGGTTAATAAGTTTGACTTAGTCCTATCCGCATTCACGGTATTTTGTAGTGACAAAGGTTCCACAGTTTACCCCATCAATAGTTGTGAACATGCATTGGTGTGAACTATACACGAAGATCATAGTCTTTCAAACTTGTAAAAATATTGGAGCAAGCACCACAACCTATTGGGATATCGAGAATTATGTCTTCAACAAACAGCCTAAACTTTTGGTGTTCCAATTTTATATAATCCTTTTAATTTTTTTTGATTACATTTGGCATGAGATCCTAGACTATATATACGAATTATGATCCAATTTTTATTATTGGACATGATTGGATTTTTTGGGTTTGAATTTGTTACCCTCTTCTTCTTTTTTTTAAATAACCTCTTTGTGTTTTTTTTTTCATTCTTGAATATGTGATTTTTATTTTTATTTACTTTTTGAACAACATGGAAAGGTAAAATTATATCTGATCTTTTTAATCAGAATTTATTTCAAGAACATCAAAGGAAAAATGTTTCTGCAATTACTGCATATAAGTTATCTGCATTTATTCCCAAAATGACATCGTTTTGGTATTGAAATCTTAAAAAATTATAAATATAAAGACTATTATAACCCTAAAATAAATTAAAATTACAAAAACACCATGATTTCCGCCCCAAAATGACGTCGTATTGGGCTTACTGCAGATAACTTATCTACAGTAACTGCAGAAAAAGTGAACCCTTAAAGGGAAAAATGTTTCTACAGTTACTGCGTATAAGTTATCTGCATTTATTCCTAAAACAACATCATCTTGGTATTGAAATCTTAAAAAATTATAAATATAAAGACTATTATAACACTGAAATAAATTAAAATTATAAAAACATCATGATTTCCGCCTCAAGATGACGTCGTATCGGGCTTACTGCATATAACTTATCTGGAGTAACTGCATAAAAAGCGAACCCAATATTGAATTATATAATCATCATTTATTCAACAATCATGTAAAATTCAGAAAAAATAAAAACTCAAAGAAAGAATATGTCAACAACATGGCAATGGGTCAACGCGAACTCTTGTTTTAATAACAAAACTAAGCTCCAGAAGTGACACTTTCTCTCATGCAAAGATGGCTGAAATGGCAACAACGACTGCCATAAGGACCCCAGATAGAGAACAAACAACAGCAGAAGAAGGAGCAGGTGCAGGACTTTCGGGTACAACAGCAGAAGAAGGAGCAGGTGCAGAACCTTCGGATACAACATTGATGACAAGCTTCATTTGATGAACAGAACAGTGATCTGCAACGCCACAAGCGTACCACTTCTTCCCTTCGAGTTTCAGTGGAATAATGTCATTTCCGGTTGAAAGTGAATTGTTTGCTGGTGGGAAGCTGCAGCTCTGGAATTGTGTAGCGTTCAATTTGAACACATTGTGTCTTGAGATGTTATAATTGAACACTGCAACATTAATAGAACAAACATGAAGACCATCTTAATTTGACTACACCTTCTAATCAATTGCATATAATATTTCAAAACAATAATTACCGTTCTTATATCACATCATTTTGAAAAGAAAAAAAAATTACAAAAGTCCTTCTATCTTAATTTTCTTATCCTAATTAAGAAAATTAAAAAAATAGTATAATAATGTATATAAATACATAACGCTTTCTAAAACAAAGTGATATAAACCATATAT
>JAVKPL010014581.1:0-62500 GCA_032173675.1 Gastrolobium villosum
TACGACGATCTTCATGCGTGAATAGCCGGGAGGAAAGAAAGGGCGGTAGATGATAATGAAAAAGGGCGCCGCGTCTGGACGGGCGGAATGGATGAGCGAAAGGTGCCATGCCCCACATAGTCATTAAGCGAGTGAGGAATATCCCGAGTCTCATGTAAGACAACTAAATCTCGAGGTGCTGCCGAGGAACTGGGGGACCTTCTCGAGCACAGGATAGGCAATTGAGAGATAGAGCTAGCCTATTCGTTATGGGGAATCAATGCTCCGGGCCGAATAGAATAGAGCTTACCTCCGGCACCTGGCTTTCTCCGGCGCATATTAGCTTAGCTGCGCTTAATAGGCCGGCTTCCTCTCTGGCGGCCACTTTCCTTACCTTACCCACGCTACACTCCCACTCCAAGCTACGCCTGCTGAGCAAGATGCATTGCGATTTCCTCTTCTGTGGACGCACCGGAAGATGATCCAGGACGAGAAGAGAAAGACTTTTATGGCGGGCTTTCTCTCTAAAGCCAAAGACGCCCCAAGACAAGGGGGAAGGGGACATGATCAATAGAACCTGGCTGGATCCGGGCTGGGATAGTGACGCCCATTCCTAACCAGTTTCGAAAAGGTTCGCTCATGCTGGGGGGAGCATCCCCACTTAGTGATCGGTCCGCTAGTTCGCGCAAATCCTAATAAGTTATCACGGACGAGCCACATGCAGGGAAACTTGCACGTGTGGTTCTGGCCGGGCTTTCCTGAGGTATCTAATAACCTTGCTTCTGCTCGCCGCTGGCGCACCTCTCCTAACTATTGCCCATTTATTCCGGAATAATCTTTTTAGGAGGGACAATTTTACATATTTCTGCCAAATCCTTCTATTATTAAGTACGGCTGGTACCATTTCGATGTGTTTCGATTCTTCCGAACAAGAGAGGTTTGATGCTTTTGAATTCATTGTATTAATTCCACTTCCTACTCGCAGTATGCTCTTTATGATCTCGGCTCATGATTCAATTGCCATGTATTTAGCTATTGAGCCTCAAAGTTTATGTTTTTATGTGATGGCAGCATCAAAAAGAAAGTCTGAATTTTCCACGGAAGCCGGCTCGAAATATTTGATCTTAGGTGCATTTTCCTCTGGAATCTTACTGTTTGGGTACGACCGGACAACTACCGATATCTAAAAATCTCCTTTCTTAGCTTAGAATGTTGTTGTTAAATATATATCGTAAACTATCGGATCGGGTATTACTTAGATGTGAAACTTGCAGACCTCATTGGTGATCTTACGGGGGGAACGAAAGAAAAAAGAATATATAGACTTGTAGAGACCCTCTATGTAGTTGTCTATCTGAGGGGCGATCGATCTACATATTTCCTCATAGCCCTGGGGCTGTGTCTCGATCTCCTACGTGCGAAATCTGAGGGACTAGTTCCTATGGAGATTCCCCTTGGTCTAATTCCACGCCTTATGACGAAAGGAGAGTCGGCGTGGCGTAAAGTGAAGATTGAGGGAAATAGAGAAAAATTCCCTTCTGGGGTATTCCGAAGGTGTAATCTAGGCAACGAAAGAAAAAGGGGCCCGATACTTCAACTAGAGGAGCGACCAGTTGGTTCACCAAACCCCGACCCAGCGTCACACGTTCTCCAGGTCCGAAGGGATCCAGTGCCCAACTACCGACTCCTTCCGGAATTGCGTTATCGGAGCCGAGCCAGGAATGGCCGGCCGTTAGTGGACACCCACCACTTTTCACCGGTTAGAGAGGCCCTCTTTAATACATTAAGAAAAGATGTTCACAGGGGCCAGAAAGACTCGGTCATAGGAACTTAGACCGCCAACGCGCTGGTAAACGAAAACCACCTCGACCGGATCAGAGTAAACAACAATGTCGAATCAGGCCGCCCCTTGCCTTGAAAGAATTCACAGGCGGCCACCAGCTTTCCCAAAATCCATAAGGGGAGATCTGCTGCTTACTGCTCACGGAAACTTCCGACCTATTATACTATAGTAAAGTCGTCCGCGTATCTTTCTGATCTCTCTTCCTTCTATCAGATTTTTGGCTTTGACCAATTCAAGGTGAAAAAAAAGTGGGGTTGGCTAAAAAAGGGGAAGAGAGGATAGCTTTGGGGTACGCTCACTTCTGCATTTTTGTTTAGGTTATCGAGATTATCAATCGCTCTTTTTAGTGGGGAGGAATAGTGCGTGAATGGCGGTTCTCAGACGAGGGAATCGTTCCTCTCTAAAAAAAAAGATAGCTGCTTCTATCGATAGAGCTTTCACGTCTGCGTATAGAATCGTTTTTTTGCCTTTCCATTCCGTTCTTACTATATCATGGGCAGTTGGGTTGGAGTGTGATGGTTCGAGAGTGGTTTCAAATATTCTTCGCATCCATGGCCTTGTGTTAGAAATGTCCCGCGGGACTGAGTTAGTGGTCGAGTCGTTTTTGGTAATTGACACCCGTCGCATAAGTTTCAATTCATATGTTACCATTCATAGTGAAGTAGCCCTCTTTTTGATGTCTTAGTGCCTTATTCTATCTATCAAAGTCCTTCTTTGTCTATAGCTCGGGCTCCTATCAAGCTTCCCCCCATGGTCTGCTTTTGATTTTCTCGAACAGTGCCGGCCCGCATCAGGGACTCTCGTGCGAGCCATACAACGTTCCCAGGCAGGAACTGCTCCTTTCCTTGAGCTCCCTATTTAGTTCCTCCCATCCCAGGCGTTGATCTCGCAACGGCCCTCCAGCATGTCCTCATATCGCGTCCGTCACCACTGCTGCGCATCCCCAGATAGATACATTGTTGCCATTGTGACTTGGTCGTCAAAAGGGGCACAAACAGAAAGTACTATTCCATATCCCAAAAGTCTTCGATCCTTAGCATCTCGGGTGCCAACGAATGCCTTTGGTTTCGCTTGATTCGAACCATCTCCGTCGAGCCACTGCTTACGGCCTTCTGTAGTATGGGGACCTCGCCCCTATTCTCTAAAGCTTGCCACCCCGTGGAAGGTCACACAAGAAGGCTATTCGACCGACTAAACTTAGGAATTAGTGCGTGCTGAAAAATGGACTTTTCTTTCTAAGTGAAGGGCAGGAGAAAGAATCTTGCATCTATCTCGAGTTGCTCCCTTGAGCGATCTATCCCTGGTTTTGTGACGTCGAGTTTGCTCTATTCTCTTAGCTCGGGCTCCTATCAAGCTTCGCTTCGCGCATGATAGCGGCATTCTTTTTTTGTTTTGGGGAAGGAAGTCGCTCGCTAGTGCACCTCACCCAAGGTTCACGTCGCTAGGTCAATTCATGCTTCGACGCACTCCCGCCTCGTGTTTTCGACAGAGTGTTGTGCCATACTTCGAGAATGACACGGTTCGGAGGAACTCTAACTCATTTGGGTGAAAACTCCTTCTTCCAATCCCGTAGAGAGGCCCGGAAGAATGGATTGAGAATAACAAGACGATTGACCAATTGAATCATCTTAAATTAAATAAAGACATCATGCCCTAGACGCGAAGGTGAGTAAGAGAGCCAGGTGAATTCTGCGAAGATGAGCGGACTTCTGAGGAGACTGGAAGCCTATAAATAATAGGAATGGCGAACTGGAACCTCATCCTTCAAAGGTTTGGTGTATATGTGTCCTATTCGTAACGACCCCGACCTTGCGTCAGGGAAAGTGGGAAAAAGCCTAAGACTCTACGGGCTAGCCGGGCCTAAAGGAGCTTATCAAATTCCACCTATGTAGTGACTCGCATTCAACAACTAAGAGTCTTCCTTCTTCCTTCTTTGGAATGAAATTCTTCTTAATTTCCCACCCTAGCCGCCCTTCCTTAACAAGATGGCTCGGAGCAAGCAAAGTCTTACGTTATTTATCTACTTTTTTTTTAGCGCAGAAGGGGAGTAAGCACACAATGAAATAGGTGGAGAGTCACATTTCTTAATAATGCCCAAAAGCCCGTTTAGCCCTTCGGACTAAGGCGTGACCATAGGATCTCACAGTGTCGGAATGAGTTGAAGACGAGATGTGGTGTCCAGTCGGATAGGGCGAGGCGAGAAGGGGAACAAGGATCAAAACAGGCATGGTGCTTAGGGCGGCCTCTTTCATTTCCTGACGTTGGGTTCATTCGCGAACGAGACAAGTTTAGCTAGGAGCCTCCTTCTTGCCCAGCCCCCTTATGAGTTGCCGAAGTATAGGCCCGCGTGAGATCAAAGTAACCTGCCGTCCGTTCGCTTTGTTTTGGTCTTGACGTGCTTTGAAAAACATAGAGATATGATTTGCACTAGAACACTGACGATAGACCCACCGGGAACACATTCACTACTGGGCATTGACATCTTACTTAATGCGTTGCAATCTGGACATTGATCGATCTTTATGCTTCCCAGCAGCTATACAATCCGAATCGGCTACCAGTACCTATTAAGTTAAGTTAAGACCGCTCGAGTTCTTGAGACCGGGGAGCCCCAGTGCAGGGCCAATTTCAGTGCCGGTTGGAGACCTGGTTCGAGATGCATATCTTGAAAGGCTCGTCGAGAGTGTTTTTTCTTCAACGGGAGGCCAGCCTATTATCCTACCTATCCACGTCTATCCATAAATAAGTAGTGAGAGCGAGCTTGGTTCTCTGGCGCCTGGCTATTTCCCCCTTCTAGTCCCTCCGGTTGGGGCCAAGCTAATGAGATCCGGGCTCAGCCCATTTGTAGTAAACGCAGCTTAAACACTATATATATTATTCCAAAACATTTCTTTTTCAATGAAAGAAACAGAACCAATACTAGTTATTCTCACCCTCCCAGGGAAGGGCACTTGATTGATCAGAAGAAACGTCCACTTCCCCCCTTATGCTATGGAGGTCGTTAGCGCTACCAACCAGTGTATTTGTTATTCTGCTTGTCCGCTATCTTTAAAAATGCCTTCTGTCAGTATGAGTGAGCGTCTTTCCCAGCTCCCGGTCTTTCTAAACAACAATGGGTTCTAAAAATTAAGCCTTGTCATGGCTGGTTGAGGTTAGAATTCATAAAGGTGGGTAGAGATGGCTGCAGTAGATTCTTCCGACCGAGTCCCAGTAGCAGAGTCTTGAGGCACGGATCTAACGGCAAGGGAATCAGCGGCTGATCGCGATTCATCAGTCGCAATTCTCCCAGCAGCTATCCATTTGAGTTCGCCAGTCAATGACTGAGCTGTGATTGCATAGGTGGTAGAGCAAGCCGGAGCGGAGGCAGCCTATTCTTCTTATTGCTAACAGCCTATTAGGGAAAAAAGTATAGTAAGAAGCAACAGGAGAAGAAAGACAGAAAGAAAAAAGAGCAATTAAGATTACTATATATAAGATTACTATATATATAATTTTGCTTCGATGTTCTCGTTCTTGTCCTTTCCTCATCCTTGCTGCTTTGTGCCTCTTGTGCTTTTATCAGCGCGTGGCACCCTGTAACAATGAATTGAGCTTGGCTCTGTCTGTCCTTCAGTTTGTCTTGCTTCATTTCTTTGCCTTTATCCAATGTTAAACTTTGTAACTCAAAAAGCTTTATCCTTTTTATAAGGAGAGGAAGAAGAGAGTGTCTTGACTCGCTCTCCTAGTCTTTGACCAAGTCCCGTAGTCTTATAATAAGTCCCCTTTCGCTTCAACTGTCCTGTCTATAGGTTCGATAGTGGGTTGCTCTGTTTCTGTATCTCGACCGTTGACTGTGACCTGGAGACTCTGGTCTCGCTTCGATGGTTACTGGTTGTTTGAATCTCTCCTCTTCTTTTATTTCGAGTGTTAGAGTCAACCATTTACTCTAAAGAGAGTGAGCGACCTACTAGTAGCTAGGAGTAGGAATTCGGAATATAAGAGGCTCTTCTGTCTTACCGCTACGCCCCTTTTTTACTCTTTTCGAATCCCCTCTTGCTCTTAGGGAATATATATATATATGCTGCTAGAAGAGGTTGCACGAAAAGGCCTAATGTCTCAAATAGGGGAATGCCAACGGCTCCCAATCTTCTTTTAGTCTTTGTCCAAAGATCTGCCTTGCCTTAAAGAGGGGACAGAGTTGACTGAAATAAGAGGGCTTTGCCTTTGTCGGAATAAGAGCTATTAGTATAAGAGAAAGGCATACGATACGCCATTTCCGGGCTTAGAGAAGAGGGGCAAGCCTCAACCTTATTAGAGGTAAAGTGCTAAGACCGTTAATGCCCCATCTAGCGAGATAAAAGGACTTAGAGCCTTTATTTATCCCATGGTCTTTCATCGGCTTCACTCGTTGATTGCCACAGATAAGCGCTTGTACTATGCATATGGATCACCGGATGACATAGAGACGTGGAAGACCTTCCGAATCCAATATTCATTGCCTCTCGGGCGAGGGACTGATTTCCTTGCTTTGCGGCAAGCGAATCTAATTGCGTAGATAATGTGATAACTTACCGTCGCGCCTACAGCCTACAGTCAGTCCCGTGCCCGTGTTGGCTTGTAACCATGGTTTTTGATTGAATTCATGTCTCGAAGAAAGACTCTGCTTTTAGGTCCTTAGCTGGAAGACGTGGAAGGGTAGTCGTAGATTAGGACCGTTAGGTAGAGGAGATGACGCTGAGCGATAGCGAGAGGAGAGAAGCTTGAGACTCGGGCCTTTTTTTCCTGTTTGCTTCCGGCAGGACGAAATCCTTCCTGAGATCCTGTTTGGCTTTCGCGAAGCAAGAAGGATTTTCTCAATGCGCTACGCTAATCATCACCATTGAGTGCTGGAGCAAGAATTCTATAAAAGGGGAGTTAGACTTTCTAAAAAGCCACTGAAATCGAGTACATCGAGATCGAGAGATCTTCGGATTTTCGGTCTACAGGTCGCGCATCAGTCCCATATGTTCCCATCGATACAAGATTCGGAAATGATTTGTTGCAATCTTTGACTGTGGAAGGAGATCTGCACTAGGCTGAAATTGGTCCTCTGTTGATGATCCCAAAGCGTGATATAATTTCTTTTTTCTTTTTTCGGTATGCCGCTTCGCGAGCAAGGAGCGAAAGAACCAAGTGGTTTGTGGTAATGTCAGAATTTGCACCTATTTGTATCTATTTAGTGATCAGTCTGCTAGTTTCTTTGATCCCACTCGGTCTTCCTTTTCATCTCATGCACTCTGAATCTCGTAATGCTAAGTTCCATCACTTGCACTTCTTGTCTGCGTTTCTACTATTGTTGACCTTTCTCGCTATTACCTACTCTTTCTTTATCTAGGTATGATTGAGGTGTTCTAGAGCCTTATTTCAAAGGCGCTCATCTCTCTGGGGAGTCGAGCCCTCGCCTGTGCACTCTCAAAATTCTTGGGATTCTCCGGGGGTCTTGCCTTGGCGATTGTTTTTGCCACTTCTGCCAATGCTTCTTCTAGCTGGACTGACGCTCTGAATTCCCATTCAACGTCAAGCTCGCCCTCCTTGACGCGGGTCCTCTTTGGATCTTCTGAAATGGAAACGGAGGACACGGGCACGTCCGTCAATGACAGAGTTGCACGGCTTGTTCCTCCCGCTAATCCAGTAGCTTCCGGGGAGGCTGAAGCCGGTCCATCTCATGTCGTGCCCTTTCCTTATGACGAGGATGAGGTCATAGGGGGGATTCTGTTCTTTCAATACAGAATAGACTGTTGGCCAATCACCGCTCTCCGGCTGCCGAGGTCATCCAATGGGCCCGTATAAAAGCGGAAGATCTTTTCGAGGTCAAGGTGGATATCATCCGGCAGATGATACCCCTTGATCCGGAAGGAGATTGGCTGCGACGAGGGGCTCGCGCTCTCGATAATCCCCGTACCCTCACGGGGGAGGAGTCGTTGGAGAAACTGCAGATTCTATGTGACAAGCTTCGCCAGCGCGACTCGGAGACCATCTTTAGGGACAATATTGTATTCCGGAGAAGAGATAACGACGCCGAATCCATTACGTAGATAGAGCTCTTCTCATTCTTCTTTGGCAACTACGGTAGAGATCGGAGGTATTTGGCCCCCAAAAGGGATTTGGGTTTTAGATCCTCGGGAAATCCCTTTTCTACATTCCATTTTTTTATTGAGCCTGGTGTGGAATCACCATCATTACACATTCATTGTTGGTCTGGCTGCTGGTCTAGCGATCCCTCCTAGCCGCCGCCTAGAGTGCAGCCTGCCTGTTGAAGATCGTAACGTTTGTAACTCAGTGCTCCATACGGGGAAAATGAAAACAGAATTCGTTCGGATCCTCCCACATGTTCAATCTTTTTTTAGAGGTTTCCCCAGAGATCTTTATCATTAATGCAACCTCCATTTTGCTCATTCATGGAGTTGTATTTAGTACCTCTAAGAAATATGATTATACACCGTTAGTCAGTAATGTGGGTTGGCTTGGATTACTGAGTGTTTCACGCCTAGGAGGGCAGCGCGCTTTGGGATGCGGAGGAGCGAAAAAAGCCCAGCTCCCTTACCTAATGCGGCACCGGGTTCGGACCGCAGGGAACCGTAGCATGGGAGGATGTCTAATCCTTTTGCAGCCGCAAGGCTGGCTAATCGTACGCAGCTGGCTCGAATACCCCTGGTTCTGGAAGGCACATGAGTCCGAACGCTATGTTGAATGTGCGACCGACACTACACTACGTAGGTACCTGTGCAGGTGAGGCGTCGGTCGGTCCTAGAAACGGCGGCAGTGGCGCGAGGAGTTAACGACCGGACGTGCTGCAACCTAGGGATCACCAGGCAGCTCTTTCGCTCTATAGGGATCGGGAGGGCATAGCACAATTCTTCTTGGAGGAGGGTTGGTTTGCCCGGGAGACTGATCCTGCCATAATGTACTCCTACCTACACGCACCGGCAACCGAAGTCGAGCATACATACGACGATCTTCATGTGTGAATAGCCGGGAGGAAAGAAAGGGCGGTAGATGATAATGAAAAAAATTTATGTCAGTTATTTTGGCCAATTATTGTTTCGTTTCTATTTTCGACGTAATGTGGTTTTCATCAAAAATCTCGTCACTATGATCAATGAAATATTTTTCGTCGATAAATTCTGTCGTATTTAAGACTTTTCTAATAATGCCACATTTAAAAATGATTCATATTAATGCTAAGGTTAGATAAGTATTTTTAATGCTAAGGCTAGTACTTTTTAGTATTTCCCCCTTAAACCCCCAAAATTGGGGGAACTTTAATTTTAAGTGTGGGAAGGGTTTTGGAGAATTTGGCAAAAATTCACAATTTTCTTCTCCCATTTTTTTAAACTCACAAACAAGGGAAGAGAATAATAAAACCCTCCCCTTCCATTCCTTGCCCTCCAAAAATCAACTCCCAAACAAAATCTTAGTAACATAAATCTTGAGAGAACAAAGAGCAATTTTATTTTATAATTTTAAAATAACTCAACTGTTCTTCTACCAATCACTCTCAAAACAACGTGAAACAATTTCTATAAGAATCATTTCATCCAGAGAGTTCCAAAACAATGAAGATTCTTGCAAGAAATAGTTGGTCAACTACTTATACAAATAACATAATCCATCAAAAACCGGTTTTGAACTTTATAACCGGTTTATGGTTCATAACCGGTTTTGATTTAAAACCGATTTTGAATTTAAACCGGTTTAAAATTGGTTTTAAATCAAAACCGGTTATAAACCATAAATTGGTTTTGGAACCGGTTTCAATCTGGTTTAGAAAATTGAAAATAGATTTTAAAAGAAAAAAACTGATTCGGTTTGAAAACCAAATCGTTTAAAACCGGTTCGGTTCGGTTTTTGTTAAAACCAGTTATGAACCTTTCCATGGATACCCCCCAATCAATTGTCTACATAGGACTGAAATATCGTCTGACTGTAATATAAGAGAATTCATTCCTGTTTTGAAATTTTTTCTCCTTTTTTTTTGGAAATATCTCCTCTTCTTTATTTCAATGAATGTTGGCATGAATCAAAATAATTCAACACGCAACAACAATTCTCCATAATGGGTATATACTTTTCTTATTACTTTGATCACATTATATGTTTTTTTAGTAATTATTGACATCTATAAAAAGCTCACCCATTAAAAAAAGGAAGAAAAAACAAATTGGTATGTCTCCGTATTTGGTTCATCAGCATGCACTTTTTGGTGAAATGTTTCTTTTTTCTATTGTTTACATCTTTAGAAGACATGCAAATAAAGAATTGCATGGTCCTTCAATGTTACTTTTTTAGTTTTTATTTTATTTTTGTATAGATTAGGCATGCAAATAATAATGCATCTCGCAGGATTAAATAAAATTCAATACTTTTGTCTTATTCTATTTTTATAAGAATAAATTGCAAATTCTTCTTTTATCATTTGAGCTAATTCCTCTTTTGTATTATATATATAATTTAAAAAAAAATATTTTGTACATATTTGATTTTGGGTTCATAATGAACTGCTCAAAATATTGGAAGGAGGATGATGGTTAATTATAGCTACATGATTTAAACTTCTGAAGTTGGAAATAAAATTTGGAAAACAGAAAAAATTCTGCCTTTTAATAAAAGGGTAGCAGTCGCATTATAGCCGTTAATCAAACCAAGACCGATTTCTCAATCAGTATCATAATATATGAAATCAACAATAACAATTACTCAATCAATTAAAATCAAATCATTTTAATTCAAGAAAAAAATAAAATTCAAATCATTTTATTTCAAGAAAAAAACTAAAAATCAAATCAAATCGATAAAATAATATATTATATAAGATTTTTATTATTGAATATATTATTATTATTATTTTGGAAAACTCAAAGTAATGAAGAGAGCTTAATTCTATCATTTTTTAAAATATTCCACGAAAAAGTTTAGGGGTTAGAAATTAAAAAATGCACGAGTTGATAGTGGAGGAGTGTATGCCTTTATAGGATTATATGACCTTAGAACACATAGATGATAAAGAAATGGAAATCAATATCACAAAATTAAAATATATAGCTTAGCTTATTTCATTTGTAATTGATATTGAAATTCTTATTTTGACATATTTTAAATTATTAAATTGCGGAGCCAGGATTTAATTTTAGTCGGGTCCAAAAAGTTTGACATATCAAAATATCCAAATATTTTCTTAATTATACAAATCTATTAGGAAAAAAATTTACTTAAATTTTTTAAAGTAATAGAATTGATGTTATTTTGATAAATAATAAATATTTATTTAAAATTTAAAATATAATATATAATATAAAATTAAATTAGTAAAGAAAGTGCAAATTATATGTATATGTACATATATGAAATTTTCATGTGATCTTTATGAACATTATTTCATGTGATATTAATGAAAATTTATTTCATGTGATATTTGGGAATAAATTTTTTTATCTTTTATATTTTAATTTGGTTTGGGCCTATAAACTTTAGTTTGCAACTTGGTAGACCTTACAGGTCGTATTAAGTTTTTTAATTTTTTATAATAGGCCAGACCAAATCTATAAATCAAGTCTTTAATAGGCTAATATACCAGTATAGGCTCTAAATATTTTATATAGGCTTAGGCTATCAAAGCCAAAACTTGGCCCATTTATACCACTAGTCGTGACCTATGAAGAACATCAACGTAGGGGGACAACAAACTTCACAATTAAAAAGAAACATGGAACAATCAGCGACAAATATCTAAAATTATTTAAATGACATTGGATCCACATAAATCGTTGAATTAGTGTTTAGATATTTTAAAAATTAAAAAAAAAAACAAAAAACAAAGAAGTTGCTAATGAATATGTGCAAGAAATTTTCATACTCCATATGTATACATATATCTTCATCGATTTTTTTCTTTAACAATTTCCACTGATTAATCGCCAAAATTCTCATTCCTGTTGTTAAATCAAATACAAATAACACCAAGAAACAATTCAAATCCATTACCAATGGCAACTGTTAAAATAATTTTTTAAACAAAAAGGTAAATGTAAAACAACACTCCATTTTTTAAAAGAAATAAAATCAATAAATACAACCACACACACAAAAGTTGTAAATAAAAAAAAACATGAATTTCACTCATGTTAAAAACACCAATAAACATTTATGGTTAGCAAAAACAAAGAATTTCTCTTTTACAAGGTTTAAAAATATAAATCAATTTCTTCTCGAGTGTACAATATAATTATCAATGCATAATCCAAGAACATGTATTTCTAAAATCTTGAGAAAGGAAAAAAACATCATACCTTGTCGCAAAATGGCTGGGTTCCGGTGGTGAGTGCGAATAAGGAAAAAAAAAGTTAAAAGAAAACCCTAATTAAAAAAAATGAAAGAAGAAGAAATTAAGAAGAAAATAATATGTTATATGGTCATTGTAACAGCCCGTGTTAACCCGGATTGTTAACATACTATCGTATTAAGCCACGCTTAATTAAAATGCGGAATAACTTTTTCTTTAATTCAATTATGACGTCATTAACTTTAGCCAACTTGATTACTTAATCAATTTCATAAAATACTGCCTGTATGTAAATTGCAAGACAACTAACTGAAATACCTCCTATATAGATATAATGCGAGTATCTAAAGCCACAGGACTACAACACATAGCCTCGGTCAAAATCCTGATACTTTAATTAAAACTTAAAATAAAATACAATAATCAATCCATGTGGCATGGACAAACCCCATTCTCACCAAATGAGGCAACAATGCCCAACAACAGTCTCAACATAATCATAACAGAAAACGTAAACAGCGGTCAAATAATCAACATCGTCATGTCAGCAAAGCACAGATAAATCTAACTCAGCTCTGGCCTCCTGCCACCTGAGCCCTCAACATTACCTGAACCTGAAATAAGCGTCCCCAAACGTGGGGTGAGATCTCTAAACAAGAAATCTCAGTAAGACAAGGGGTCCTCAAGGATCTTCCACCCCAAGCTCACTTACATGTGTGATATAAGTTCAAAAACAGTATTTACGATATAAGTTCCAAAACTATGCAATACAGCAGATAATCATGCCATGTGTGTTTATCAAATCTACTGGCCAGAGAAATGCAGGAATACGTCTAAACCCACATGAGTACAAGGAACACCGCTTGCACCTCACCCACAGCCTCATCATCTTGTATGTACTACATACTCAGGCTTACCGTATAGGTGGACACCACATGCATATCATAAAAGCAAATTGCATAAAATAGCTTAACAGCATTTCCAAAACATCAAAGCATGTAACACAGCATTCATAAACCACATCCCCATGGGACATGGTGGAACCACAAAATGGCTAAACCGAGGACACGAAAGCTTACCTTGCAAGCTAGCTATCCAAGCCAAGAGTCCAACCACTCTCAAGTCCAAACTCAGCAGTATCACAATCTGATATGGACCAATAATATATCATAAATTATGCAACACGAGCATACAACTTAAAGACTACGCCTTTCCTTTACGTTTTACGTCTTAAGGCTTCCAACAAAGCCATAAGCCCTTAATCACGTGATTCTGACTTAGTTCATTAATTATAGAAGTTCAACTTCCTTAATCTAGGGTCCACAAACCCCTAATAGCTTACTGTTCACACAACACAGCTACTGTTCTGAGAAATCCCAGTGACAGATGAGTTTTTTACAAAATGCTTCTTGCGCGTGTTCTTTATGCATGCTAACTGGATCATGGGTTGCTTCTTCAGTTTGAATTGCTGATGGGGCCATCAGACTTCTTTTGGCTGGACCGAGGAAATAGTTTAAGGGCTGAGTTTTTATTGTGGCTGTCAATATATCAAATGCAGGATATATGTCAGCTAAGTTGGATTCTACTGGAATTAAGATTGGAGTTCAAAGCTTTTGATGATCCTAGTTAGGATTTTCTGCTCTGTTTGAACTCATTGTGGATGACTACTGTGTTAGAATTCAAACTTAATTTTGATTCTACCTCCAAAGAATTCAAATTCAAATTGAACTTCTCCATCACCTATCAAGAAACTTATAGAAATTTGAAGAAAGTTATGGAAGCTTAAAGAATATTCATGAAACTTGTGGAGACTTTGAAAAGCTTGAATTCTATCTATTGCCAACTCATGATGAGTTGAAAATCCTATCCTCTCACCATGAGTTGTTTAAATGTGTGGTTGATGTTAGTTTTCAAAATCAATTTGAAGACTAGAAATTAGTGAGAATGGTCAAAAATGGTGGCTAGTGGCTATTATAGGTTGTCAAGTTCAAGTTGAATTCTTCTATGTATATTTATATATATGTAGTATGTTAGGCATATGGTTGTAATGAGTGAATAGAAAGATTAAAAAGTGTGTGGAGAGTGTTGAAACACTTGTGAGAAAAATAGAAAAAAGAAAAGAGAGTGTGAGAGTTATATTGAGAGAAAAATTAGTGATAGTGTTGTAACACTTGTATTTGTTCTATTTTGTCTATTCCATATCCAACAAGTGGTATCAGAGCTCGGTTCGTTCGTGTCTCAAGAAAGATGGCGGAGATGATTCAACCTCAAATTCCAAAATTGACGAAGACAAACTATGGCAACTGGAGCACTCACATGAAGACTCTTTTGGGTTCACAAGATGTCTGGGATCTTGTTGAAACCGGATATTCAGAGCCCATAGATGCAGCTACTGAAGCAGCCATGACAGATGCACATAGAAGGACGCTTAAAGAATTACGCAGGAAAGACAAGAAAGCTCTTTTCTATATTTTTCAAGTTGTTGATGATTCAACCTTTGAAAAAGTATCAGATGCGAAGTCTTCCAAAGAAGCATGGGAGATTTTGCAGAGGTCTTGCCAAGGAGCTGACAAAGCCAAAAAGGTTCGACTCCAATCACTTAGAGCTGAGTTTGAAAACTTGAAGATGCAAAGTGGAGAGCCGGTTACAGAATATGTCTCACGAGTTCAAAAAGTTGCCAAAGAGATGAAAAGGAATGGAGAAACTCTGGATGAAGTCAGAATAATGGAGAAGGTCTTAAGATCGTTAACAAGGAAGTTTGATTATATCGTCACCGCTATTGAAGAAGCAAAAGATTTATCAGCTATGACCATCAATGAACTTGTGGGTTCCCTTCAAGCTCACGAGCAAAGAATGAATCTAAATGAAGGCTCTAGCAATTTGGAGCAAGCTTTGCAAAGCAAGTTATCATTTGATGAAAATCAAGCTAGTAGCAGCTTTAGACGTGGCAGAGGAAATCGTGGTGGATACAGAGGTAATTACAGCTCTCGAGGCAGATTCAATGTTCGAGAAAGTCGTGGAAGACGCGGTGGACGTGGACAATCAAATAGAGGACTTGAAGATGATACAGTAGCATATGGACGTGGTCAAGGTACTTATAATCATGGACGTGGCCAAAGTAGAGGTCGAGGTCGAGGATTCATAACCAGAGGAGGAAGCAGATTTCAACAAAGAAGTGACAAATCTCAGTTGCAATGTTATAATTGTGACAGATTTGGCCATCTCAGTTATGAATGCAGAGAAGCCCCTAAAGTTGCAGAGAGAAGTAATTATACTGCAAATGAAGAGAAAGCTGATGAACCAGCTAGGTTGTTCACTTACAAAGGCGAGGAAGATCGTGGAAAAGATGTCTGGTATCTCGATACTGGAGCAAGTAACCATATGAGTGGAAACAAGGAGTTATTCACAGAGTTGAATGAGAACGTTCAAGGAGAAGTTACTTTTGGAGATCTATTGAAAGTCCCTGTTAAAGGTAAAGGGAAGATTATGATTTTTACAAAGAATGGGGATAGAAAATACATTTCTGATGTTTTTTATATCCCATCATTAAGAAGCAATCTCCTTAGTCTTGGTCAGCTTTTGGAGAAAGGATACAATATACACTTGAAGAATAATTCTCTCATCATCAGAAATCTAAAGGGAGAATTGATTGCAAAAGTTAATATGACAAGAAATCGTCTATTCAAGCTGAGTATCCAAACAGAAGCAATAAAGTGCATGAAGTCCATCACAAAATATAGTTCGTGGCTATGGCATCTTAGGTTCGGTCATCTTGGATTTACTGGCTTGAAGCTGTTGTCAAAAGCAAAGATGATGAATGGATTGCCACAAATAAGTCATCCAGATCAATTATGTGAAAGCTGTATGAAAGGAAAGCGGCATAGACAAAGTTTTGAAGTTGGCAAGTCATGGAGAGCTAGAAGACCATTGCAGCTAGTTCACTCAGATATTGCTGGTCCATTTGATATTCCATCATTTGGAGAAAACAGGTACTATATTACTTTTATTGATGATTTCAGTAGAAAAGCTTGGGTGTATATCCTCAAAGAAAAATCACAAGCCCTTGATAAATTCAAAGAATTTAAGGTAATGGTGGAGAAGCAAAGTGGTCAGTATCTGAAGATACTCAGAACAGACAAAGGTGGTGAGTATACATCAAAGTTGTTTGAAGAATTCTACAGACAACACGGAATAATTCATCAGTTGACAGCTGCCTACACCCCACAACAAAATGGTATCGCAGAAAGAAAGAATCGTACAATTCTTGATATGGCAAGGAGCATGCTGAAGGAAAAGCATTTGCCAAGAACATTTTGGGCTGAAGCTGTTAATTGTGCTGCCTACTTATTGAATCGATGTCCAACAAAAAGCGTGAAGTTCAAGACTCCAAATGAAGCATGGAGTGGCAAGAAACCAGAAGTGAGCCATCTAAGAATCTTTGGTTGCATAGGATATGCCCATATTCCATATCAAAAGAGAAAGAAGTTAGATGACAAAGGGGAGAAATGTGTCTGTATTGGCTATGAGCATAGGAGTAAAGCCTACAGACTCTACAATCCTCTAACCAAAAAGATGATAATATCAAGAGATGTAGAGTTTGATGAAGCAGATTACTGGAGATGGAGTGATGAAGAAAAGAAAGTAGAAGGATTATTCTTTAAAGATGCTGATGACTCAGAAGAGCAAACAGTTCAAGAAGGAAATGATCAAACTCCTCCACCAAGTCCTACTCCGTCATCTCCTGCAACTACACAATCAACATCAGGAAGCAGTAGCAGTAGCAATTCAGGGGGAGCACCAACAAAGATGAGAAGTTTAAGTGATATTTACGATGCTACAGATCCGGTACAAACTACACTTGATTATTCATTATTTTGTTTGGTAGCTGAATGTGATCCGGTGACATATGAAGAGGCTGCACAAGATGAAAAGTGGAAGAAAGCCATGAATGAAGAAATTGCTGCAATCAAAAGAAATGACACGTGGGAGCTCACAACCATGCCTAAGGAGCATAAGCCAATCGGAGTAAAGTGGGTATACAAGACAAAGACCAATCAAGAAGGGAAGGTGGAGAAGTACAAGGAGAGATTGGTGGCTAAAGGCTACAAGCAGAAATATGGAGTTGATTATGAAGATGTGTTTGCACCAGTTGCAAGGATTGATACTATCAGACTTCTTACAGCAATTGTAGCGCAAAAGTAATGGAAGATATACCAGATGGATGTGAAATCAGCATTTCTCAATGGTTACTTGGAAGAAGAAGTCTATATTGAACAACCACCGGGTTATGTTAAAAAAGGAGAAGAAGATAAAGTCTATCGGTTGAAGAAGGCACTATATGGATTGAAACAAGCTCCAAGAGCTTGGAACACAAGGGTAGATGAATACTTTCATAAGAATGGATTTGTGAAGAGTCCGTATGAACATGCTTTGTACACGAAGAAAAATGAAGATAGGGATATGACGATCGTGTGTCTTTATGTGGATGATATAATCTTCATAGGGAATAATCCAGGTATGTTTGTTGAATTTAAGAAAGCTATGACTAAAGAATTTGAAATGACAGATATTGGAGAAATGTCTTATTTTCTTGGAGTTGAAGTAAAACAAACAACAAAGGGAATTTATATGTTACAAAAGAAGTATGCAGAAGAAATACTCAGTAGGTTCAGAATGAAAGATTGCAAGCCTATTTCAACACCAATAGAAGCAGGAACGAAGTTGAAAGCTGACTCAGATAGAGAACCAGTAAACCCAACACTATTCAAAAGCCTGGTCGGAAGCTTGAGGTATTTGACTTTTACTCGACCAGATATCATGTTTGCAGTTGGTCTAATTAGCAGATATATGGAGCATCCAAAGCAGGATCATTTCAGTGCAGCAAAGAGAATTTTAAGATATATCAAAGGAACCATCAGTCATGGGTTATTCTATACATATTCCCAAGATTCAAGGTTAATTGGCTATGCAGATAGTGATTATAGTGGAGATGTAGATGATCGAAAAAGCACTTCAGGATATGCTTTTCATATTGGCTCAGCAATATTTTCATGGTCATCAAAGAAACAACAAACAGTTGTTCTATCATCATGCGAAGCTGAATACATAGCCGCAGCAGCGTGCACGTGTCAAGCTATTTGGTTAAAGAATATTTTGAATGAATTTCATTATGAGCAAGAAGGTCCAATTACTATATAAGTAGATAACAAGTCTGCTATATCACTTGCAAAGAATCCAGTCTCCCACAGCCGAAGCAAGCATATTGACACGAAATATCATTTTATTCGGGAGCAAGTTAAAAACAAAGTTGTGGAATTAGTCTATTGCAGAACTGAAGAACAATTTGCAGATATTTTCACAAAGCCATTGAAGGCAGAAGTGTTCCACAAACTCAAATATATGATTGGTATGCAAAATCAAGTTTGAGGGGGAGTGTTAGAATTCAAACTTAATTTTGATTCTATCTCCAAAGAATTCAAATTCAAATTGAACTTCTCCATCACCTATCAAGAAACTTATAGAAATTTGAAGAAAGTTATGGAAGCTTGAAGAATATTCATGAAACTTGTGGATACTTTGAAAAGCTTGAATTCTATCTATTGCCAACTCATGATGAGTTGAAAATCCTATCCTATCACCATGAGTTGTTTAAATGTGTGGTTGATGTTAGTTTTCAAAATCAATTTGAAGACTAGAAATTAGTGAGAATGGTCAAAAATGGTGGCTAGTGGCTATTATAGGTTGTCAAGTTCAAGTTGAATTCTTCTATGTATATTTATATATATGTAGTATGTTAGGCATATGGTTGTAATGAGTGATCATAGAAAGATTAAAAAGTGTGTGGAGAGTGTTGAAACACTTGTGAGAAAAATAGAAAGAAGAAAAGAGAGTGTGAGAGTTATATTGAGAAAAAAATTAGTGATAGTGTTGTAACACTTGTATTTTGTTTGAAAAAGTTTGATACTATTGTATTTGTTCTATTTTGTCTATTCCATATCCAACATACTGTGTATCAAAAATTCAAACGAAAAAGAAAATTTATGTAATTGGTGAAAGCAACTTGGTATTTCAAGGCATTTTAGACTCAGTTATATTGTATTTTATCTACTAGGATTAATTACTGATGAGCAATTGAGCTGGGGAAGTTCTTGATGTTTGAGATCTTGGGGAGGCATCTTCCATGGTGGAAAATGTGGTTGGATATTTTGCCTATCAACTGCAGGTAGGGTAGCTTCAATTATGAATATAGGTGATACTGCTAGGTCTCTGTCATACTGAGGAGGAAACCGATCATCATTTATCCTTAAATGTCTCAACTCTCAAGTCTCAACAATATTTCCACTTGTCTGTGGTTCATCTTTCTATTATTAGAAACAGAATGTCTACTGTTTTATTGGTGGAGACCAAAATTGCAGTGTCCTTTATGCAGAAGAAGTAGAAAGTGCTTCAATTTAATCCCAAATATCAGAGGCTGTAGAAGCAAACTAAGGCTTTTCAGGTACTCATTACGGATACCATAGTGTCTCTTGTCATGGACATACTTATTTAATAGAATAGATAACTAATTACATTTGCTAGAGTTCTACACAATCCACACTATTCTGTCAAATGGGCAACTCCTGCTAATAGTATCTTGTTTAATCTATTCATAATTTTCATTGCTGAGGCCGTTGAAACAAAAGTAGGGGGATGGAGTTCCAAGAGAGACTAGCACACCACATTACGAGGCCTACCTTGTCTGTGCTTTCATCTGACAAATGCAAGTTTAAATATCCCTTCCCTTTCTTTTTCCAATTTTCAAATACTTCTTTTTTAACCGTTACACTTGACAAATTGATACCCAAAACTAAAAAAATATCTTTTCATGATTTTTAACTTATTAGTGGAATACTCCTCGTTAGATGCCAACTTAAGACAAAGCTTTCACGTATTTAATTTACCAAACAGAGGTTACTTACTTATTACACAACTTAATCAGTGATTCATTACTACGTCCACTTATATGGTTCCACAGGTTTTAGTTTACTTATTCTAGTTATTCAAGTCATTCCCTAGATTCAATTCCTAACTAGTTATCAACATAGACACCTAACAGAACTTTTTCCCTAGTTGATTCTCGGTGTTTGACGGTTTGATACTGCCATGTTACCGAGGAATGTGTTGGCCAGACCCATTCTCAGAACACTGGAGCATCACCTCGTCACACACTGGGAATCGTCAATTTCCATACTTTATGCTTTATTCAGACATTAATTAATTACAGTCTATTACACATCAGACTTCTCTCTTGAGGAGGTTTTCGTGTCTCATAATTACTAATTCTACTTTCGTCATGTCAAGCAACGAGCGGATCCTACTCACTGCATGACATTCACGACAGTAGTCTCAAAATTGAGGCACGGTTCCCACTTCAGGACAGAGTCACAAACAAAACAACTCAATTCAACTGCAGCACAGTATTAACAAACTACTCAATCAAAATAATTTAATGCAGTGAAATAGACATCACAATAGGGCAGGGTATATACTACAACAATGCCTAGTATTCCACACCTAAACAACATTCAATAGCCATAACAGTAAAACAGTGCACTGATCAAACCTTATAAACTTATCACAGCAGGGATCAACCACTACACAACAAATCACAGTAAGTCAAATTCCCGTAATACAGCTTACACTTTAAACAGTAACTTATAAGATCCTCACGACTCAAACTGTTTAAGTAATATATTTCAAACTACTTTAATTCCACCAAATGTCTTCAGCATGTTTTAAAATGATTCTAATATTTCAGTCAAACTAACTTTCACAATTTATTCAGCACGTGCCAATCATGAATCAGAAATTTAATCCAAGCAGTCAGCAACCAACAAACAATTTAACAGTTAAATTCAACAGCAGTGATGAATCAAACAACAACAAATGCAACAATTACACACAAGCACCTTGAACCGAACTGCTCTGATACCAATTAGTGTAACACCCACTCTTGTATGTATCCAAGAGGGTTGTTTGCTAAATCGTATTAGAATTACAGCGGTATGGAAACATTCTTTTGAAAACTTTATCAAATATTAAATAATTTGAAACAATAATTGATCCAGAATTGAGTCTTATAAAATCCGTTAACAATATCAAATCATTATTGATCATAGGAAATTTAGCTTTATAAAGCACTTTGCTGAATTTTCTATACTTTTCAGAAAACCTTGCTGCCTTATAAAATCCGTATAAAATCGAGTTCAGATGCGATAAAAAATATTTCAACCTTCTGGAAAACTAGACATCCGGGGCGTCGCATACATATAAATTATACGCGATTCGGAGGTGAATGGCCCCACGGAACAGAACTCTCAAGTTGCGTGAGCATTCTGTCCGTTTTCAGGAAACCAGTTGTAGAGCAAAGCTTATTAAAATTCGCACAGGTTTCGGATAAAAATAAAACCTGCACAGTTTGAAAGTAAATTCTTGGGGCTTCGCGTGCATATAAAATAATAGAAAATCGGAGTTCGTTTGCCCCTTGAAACATGACCCGTAAGTTACCTGTAAAACTGTTAAAATTCGACACTTAAAGAAACGTTCAAAAAAACCTTTTCACAAAGCATTTCCAAAACAGTCACTGCTCATAAAAGAATCAAAACACATAGAAGATGATAAAGTCTACAGTCATCCAAGAGTACCGAAATATAAAGCATTACAGTCATCCAACAATCAAACAGTACAGCAAAAATCCATGCATCAGCAAGCAACAGCAACTTCACTTCTTCATAAGCTTTTACGTCCTCCTGCCATTTTGGAAAATAGCAGCCCCGAAGGGGTGAGAAAAATCCCAGTAGTGTGGCAATAAAACCAGTAATATAACAGTATTAACTAGGCACAAAATCATAAACAGTCACTTCAACATATCCTTGTTTCTTTTTCTTTTTCATTTCATCATATTCATATATATATAGCGCATATAACGCCTTTCCTTTTCATCATATCATATATTGCGTATATAACGCCTTTCCTTTGCGCTTTTAGCACCGTCGTGCGCGCACTTCCCAGTGGAATCAAATATACCCTTGGCACCTGAGCTCCATGTGGATTCCATCTGAGGGCCTATGCGGACTGATGCCAAGTGTCCCATACCCCGGTACCTTGGGGATGCCTATATGATGCTTGCTCAAACACATGTTCCTGTACATAACTATTCTAAAACAAGGCCTATATGATCATGATATATGCATGTCATGCTATGCCTTCACACACAAAGCGTAAAAATGCGGTATGAATGTAAGGTGCATGCATATATAACTTTCATATGCGTTATGCTGCCTCATAACGTCTTTACCTCATAGCCATCACGGCACATATTTGGCAGTTTCCTTTCACCATAATGGAACGTAATATTTTTACGGCATATGGAGCATCATGTCACAATTTTATACCAGTAGTCAATAGTCACATTAGGCTTCATCGCCTGACACTTACCTCGTGTCTTTAACATTCTTTGCCAAACATCATCAGTCCACATATCAATCAAACATTCCAAGAGCTAAGTTCTTGTGCACCTAATCAAATAGATACATATACATATGCAATCAGAATTTATTTCATGCTATTCCAATACTTCACCAACAAGTCCTAGGCTTCTATTTCATGTACCTTCATCGAATTGAAGTGTTTTTAGTGCCAATATTAGATACTGCCCTAAGAACAATATTATCCTTTGCTAGAACTACCATTTTTCCACTGTTTAAATCATGAGAGAGTTCGGTTTAAAAGGCTCCTCTTAAGGAAACAATATTCTGACTTCATCTCATCTTGAATGAATTTATACAGCAACAAAATCTACATTTTTCCCTAGGTTCCCACATGCATACATATACGGTTTTCAAGCTTTCATTCCTAACAATACTATGCTTTATAAAAGAGTTACCAAGGATTAGATACAATCAAATTCCAAGGTTCTAACCAAGGCAGAATCGGTTCACAAAAGATTAAAGGTTCCAATTCTCATTCACATCCAAACTATATATATGGTGTGCTAGGATTGACTAATAAGCATGCTGCATGTAAAGCTAGGAGTATAACGCAGCCCCAAACAGTCCATCATATTCACAAGGACACTAATTCCATACTAACAAATCGGTTTCATCTACACCGAACCTTCTGAGATAATTTATTCTAAACACATTTACTTCCAAGAAAGGGTGCTACTGGTGCAGACTACACATACAGTCCTCCTCATTTAAAATCCTTATAATTTAGATACATTAACTCAGTCCCAAATTATAAGATAGTCTTTCAAGTTTTATTCTATTCATGCTTCTAGTCTATAACCTAAGGATATAAAATGTCCGAATTAAGAAGGGCTTAAAATAAGGAACAAAAACCCTTTTCCCAAGCATACTTCACGGTTTAACAGAGGGAAGAAAGGAGTGCTTACCTCTAAGAAAATGCAAGGCAACCGATACATAGCTCTAAGATGGGGGCTGCTTCGGCTGGGAGGAGAGAAAAGAGGGATGTGCTGGACTTGGTTCACACTCTCTAGGTGTAGTCCTCGGTTGAGCAGTAACAGAGAAGAAAAGAAGGGTTGGACTCATGTAATTTCCCCTAGGCTGCTGCCACACAACGCACCATGCAGGAAAGGGATGAGAGCTTGAATGGTTGATGTCTTGCAAGGTAAGTCACGGATTGCTGGTTTTGGGAGGAGAAGGAACATGCCTCTTTTCTAGATGATGCTTGTGGGATTTCATGACTTGAGGGGGTATAAATAGGGCTGAGTTTGATCAAGTAAATGGAAGTAATAAGTGTTGCCTAATGATTCCAACGCATGTGCAGGGATTGGGGTGATATGATGAGCTGAGTCAAGGTGGCAGCAAGCTTGGACCAAGTTTTCCTAAGGCCATGCGCACAAGAGGAGGATAATGATAGCTTAAGATGGATACTTGACTAGCTTTAACCAAAGAGGATCACCTATGCAGACTTCATTATGCAGCAAGGCAAGATCGGTTGCTGCCCCAAGACAAAGCATGCTACTAGGGAATGATGGCTGGATGGTTGACAATCAAAGACATAATTTGAGGCTGCAAGGTATCAGGATTCTGCGCATTCTTGATCTGTAAAGGGGCTGTCCAAGTCAGAAATCAAGGATGAAAAGCTTAGGTCAACTTAGTGGTTGTATGCTTAAAATGGATGCATAAGGCTCCTCTTCCCAAGTGAGCAGAGATCTCACTTGTTCAGACGCACAAGGAGGGGAAGGCTAGGAGATTTCTGCCTATTACCTATCATGCAAATCTGTCCTCTCACCCTCCCTAGGCTGCATGATAAAGACACATGCTACCAGCCTGCTCCCTGCCCATTTCAGCGCTGCAAAAGGGACCAACAAGTGACATGAATTAGGTGCAAGTGATGATAAGTGAGCTGCATAAGCAAGGAGCTCAAACCAAGGTCAGATCAAGTGTACAAAGCTGGACGGTTTGATGGTGATGGGTGAGGGTATGCTGCAGCATTGCAGCAGCTTTTTCTTCTCTTCACATGTAGTAAGGAGGCGTGATAAGCAAGGCAAAAGAGACACCAACAAAGGACTACTCATGCGCACAAGGTTGGGGACTTTGATGGGGATGGATGAGAGTATTTGAGGTCAAATGTGCAGCAACTTTCTCTCCTCACACTGCCCTATGCGCACAAGATAGGAAGGTTGGAAGGTGATGGATGAGGATGGTTTTTGGTCAAACATGCAGATCCTTTCCCTCTCACACTGCCCTATGCGCACAAGATTGGGAAAGCTTGGATAGTGATGAATCAATGAGACAAAGTGGCAGCCTGCACAAATGGTCCTCACTCCATCGGTTGAGTGAAAGGCAAAAAGGGAGGGGCTGTCACAGTCCTCAAAGGCCACAAAATTCTGCATTCAACACTCCCTATGCGCACATGTGACCAGTTAAAGGGGGAAGGCTTGCCATGTGATGAAAGCTACTACTCCTCAAAGGCAAAATCAGAAATCTGCACCATTTCTCTGCGCATAGGAGGCCGTGAAGGAGGGTGACAACACAAGAGATGACAAGGCTGGCTACTAATGCAAGTAATGGTAGGTTTCTTCCTTGAACTAAGCGCATCTAGGGAGGTGGAAAGGGGCAGAAGATGGCAGCATGTATTGTCATGAGGAGCTAGAAGCATTCATGCCAAGGAGAGGGGGAAAAGGGTGCGCACAATGCAGAAAAGGAGGGCTGTGCGCAGGCTGACTTGTTGCAGCAAAAGCAGGTCAGATTTGATACAAAAGCTTTCCATGATGCGCACAAGGAAAGAGGTGAGAAGGTGGTGTGATTTAAGGTTGACTTAAGGCACAAGCCACCAGCTTGTACACTCCCCAAAGCTGCGCAAGAGACAAGAAAATAAAGGGTGACTTGCTTGCCAATAAGGCTGGTTTAAGGAAAGAAAGTGCAAGCTGAGTTTTATTACAACACACACAAAAGTAGGGCTGTGTGCAGCCAAAAGAACGCAAGGGAGAAGGTTAAAGGTGAAGGAATATATGGTTGCTTAAGGTCCAAGGTTCTAAGGCCTAAGTCCAACCTAAAAGGGTTCATACAAGTCCAATTGTTTCCTTATTTAGGAATTAATCCAAACCTCCTAACTTTTATGCACCTCTAATTATTTACTAAAGATTTGCTCCTTACTTAAATTAATGGCATACCTTTAAATGAGTACTCATATAATTCTAAATAACACTACGCCAATTCTATGGAAAACTATGTATTTCAAAGACAAGACAACCACTTCATACACTTTCGAATTCCTAGCATGCTTTACCCCTAAATGCAAGTTATGTAATTTCCTAATCATGCGGGATGTTACACTCCCTACTAATCATTAAATAAAAAAAAAAGTTCCGAATGTAAATGTACTCTATTTTTTTATTTTTTTAATCAGTGATCGGCAATGGTACTCTTCTGATGTACTCAATCTCAGCCAAGCGAAAAAAAGAACTTCTTTTGGGCTAAAATGACTCCTAAATTTGAACTTTCATTTTGGCATATTTTAAATCATTATATTATCGTTTATATTGTTTATATAGTTTTTGTGTAATGTGTATATATAAAATAAAATATCTCATAAATTTGAATTTTCACTTTCGCATATCTTAAATTATTGAGTTACCGTGAATAATATCTTTGATTAACAAAATTAGCACATATATATGATATAAAAATGAGAATCAATGCCTTTAAATTAGCACATATATGTGATATCAATTCGATGCATGATTAAAGATATTATTGTTATGATTAACCAAAAAAATAAAGAAAAAATATATTCTTGTTACCATATATACACACATATATATTCCCGTTACTGATACTTCTTCTTCCGCTTGAGCAGGTTTTGCAGGACATAGTTTGAATTTGATGGCTCCTAGTTCGGCTCCTGCAGTATCTATTGAACCAGAGTTTTGCCCTCAAGCAGTGATCGACTGGTACAAATTAATAGGATCAACAAAATATAGGCGAGGTAGTGGGAAAAGAGATCTACCCTTAAAAACAAAGCAACATCTATGTGCTTTGGGTTGGAATTTGTGGTACCTTGATAAGCAAGGTAGATGAGAATTGCGTTATACATCACCCATCAATGGCAAGAACCATACTTCTCTCGGAAGGGCATGCGAAACCTGCATAAGAGAGGGAGGTTGTGGGCCTAAAAATGTTTCCTTGATTCTGGAAACAAAAGTCTTCAAGTTGAGCGAGCGTGATCATGACTTGAAGTTGAAATCCTTTTTTCGGATTATTCGATCGAACTGACAGATGCAGTGAATAGAAAATTTTGGAAGGGAGCCCAATAACTATCCCAATAGAATAACCACTTATTCAGACCCATGACTTGTGATGCAAAAAAGGCCCATTGTTCGTAGGCTTGGTTGTCATGGACTATATGAATATTTTATCTTAAAAATTATTCGGAAGCTCAAACTAAAAAAAAGTCTGAGCCGTTTGGTAACAAGATATTTATGAATTTGTGCCGTTTGGCAAAGGATATAAAGTAGGTCTACTCTTTTTAACTCTTGTAACGTGTAAGGGTTAAAAAAAAAAAAAAAAAGGATCTAGCAATGTTTGATATGATAATAACAAGAAAGAAAAGAAATACGACATAGAATGATTTGGTCATCAAGATTCAAGCCCTAATATGAAGCTTACCCGTAATATGATAGGATTTGATTTTCACGTCATTATCTTTATCTCTAATAATTTTGGGATGAAACTCTCATAATTTTGATTGGAGTTTGTTCAAATGAAAAATCGTTTTGTTTTAGTTGGTTGGTACCGTACAACGCAATAAGCTGAAATAGTTGAAAATAAAATAAAAATAAAAATGAGTGTCACATAAAAATTAAAAAGGTTATATATGAGGTATGAAAAAATCTACTTCCTCCAAAACCTCACTGTCCAGAACTCGATTTCCCAAAAGACAGCTTGTTTAGAACGAAAGAAATTCTAAGAATTTCACACATCTTAGAAGTTACTGTTCAAACTTATTTTATTTTACTTTTTATGTTCCTATTGTTTGGTTTAATTACTCTTTAAGATATTGACATGGATGATCCAATTTTAAATCTCTGGAGATTTTGTGTTTTTGTCTCGTGGAAACAAATCCACTTCGATTAAATTTTTTGGAATTGAAGTAAAAAAGAAGTGAGATAAAGTTCAGTCTCTACTATGGCTCCAATATGAGACCCTTTAGATACTCATCCACAGCTACCACCGCCCATAGCCGATATGTTTAAGCAAATTAAGGGTTGTCTCCAATTGGCCCAAAGGCCAGTTCTAGATTTTTATTTTCGATTTTTCTCTCTTTTAGAGTCATAATTATAGCTCTATGTTCATAATTGATGTGATTGAGAATGTATACGAAGTGTCTAATGTCAGAAGATGGCACTTTTGGCTTTGGATTTAGAGATAACAATTTATATATATGTTGTGGAATATTTGGAATATTATAACTTCTTCATTATTTTTCTTTTACATTTTATTTAATGAGAATTTTAAGAGTGGAGGATAAAAGTAAAATATATAAGTAATATTTTTTAGTTATTTAAAAGGAGGAATAAATTATAATACTTTTTTTAAAAGCTGTATTTTGAAAAATTCCTTATATTAAGGTTAGGCACCAGAAACACTCTTTAATTTCCTTGGCATGTAAAATTGACGAGACATTGTATGTGAGTACGTACTACCGGGGGGCGGAGACAGGAGGAGGCTAGGGTGGGCGGTCGCCCCCTTCCAAATTTTTTTTTTAATACAGTTGAAGGTCAAACATAGTATTGTTGTTACGGTTAAATATGCTTCTTTTGAAAGTTCTGATTTGAAATCCAAGTTAAAATCTACCTCCACTTCACCTAACGTGTATGTGTTATATGTAACATTTTCTGCAATTTCTTTTTTATTTTCATATGCTATGTTTTGGTTAATGAAAGTTTTGGCCTTTTTGTTATCCTTTTGCATGGTTGTGTTTCTTTTTGTGTAGTGATTTCTTATAGAGAAAATGAGTTTGCTCAAACTTAAAAGATTCACTCTTTGGGGCAACTTGTTTGCAGTCTTTTATTTTATTTTTTAAAAAAAATATAGTTAAAAGCATTGTTTTAGTTAAGACACTTTTTTTTTAATTATTGCTTTAAACTACTTTTTATGTCTGTTGGACCCGACCAAAAGTACATTTTTTAGTCTTCCAAATATTGTTAAAAGTTAATATTTTAGTAAGAAATTACCTAAATGAGTTCCTTTGAGATTAATAGGTAAAATAAATAATTATATTATCTAAGATAAAAAATTAACTTTCATCCCCCTCCACTCCACTCCAATCCCACTGCGTACTACGTAATTGTCTACTATACTTATTGTGGTACAATAAACCAAGTATATTATCAATTTATCAGGCTAGCCTTGTTATTTTGTAGAATCACGGAAGGTTGGCTTCGTCGGAAGATTTATATAGTGATATTTACATAGGATAATAAACTAAAAAAAATGTTTGACATTAATGTTTTGAAATAAAATTATTATATTATGCATAAAACTAATTGGTTATATTAATTTTTTAATAAAATTTTGTGACTATTTAGTGATTATTAATATATATGTATGTATGAAATACTAAATATTTTTTTTAATATGTATTTGCTATTTTTTGTGCTACATATGATATTGAAGTTTTTTTTTTTTTTTTTGTATAACCATTTAACCTTATAGAGTCACATTGTCTTTGGGGTATGACCTTGTAAGTTCGTCATTGGAAAAATCAATTTTGAGTCATACTATGTTAAAAGAGAAATAAAAAAGCTTTAAACCATCCTATTCCAATGGGTTCATTGCACTTATCCAATTTTAAAACAATGAAAAAAAACTTTTGAATGCTTTTTACTTAAATATTTATTATCCATAGTTCAAACTTATTTAATAGTAAGTCACAGGGGTGGTAAACGAGCCAGGGGCCTTTGACTCGACTCGTAAAGGCCTGAGCTCGTTTAATAAAAGCTCGTGTTGGAACCAGGCTTGGACTTGTATAAAAGTTCGTTTAATAAAAAGGCCTCAGCCTCTAATTCAGAAGATCGGCCTTAGAGCCTCCCAGACTAGTCTAGTATATAAATATTTATTTATATTTTTTATACTGCCTGTAATAACTCTCTCATCAATTTATTTCACCCTATTTTATTGGTTTAACATACTTTTTGAATGATTTTGTTCTATATTATGCTATTTGGATATATATTGAATTTATGTATATTTATGGAATTACTAGTGCTATTCTATATTATCCTTCATCCTCCTTTGTAACAGCCCGTGTTAACCCGGATTGTTAACATACTATCGTATTAAGCCACGCTTAATTAAATGCGGAATAACTTTTTCTTTAATTCAATTATGACGTCATTAACTTAACCAACTTGATTACCTAATCATTTTCATAAAAATACTGCCTGTATGTAAATTGCAAAACAACTAACTGAATACCTCGTACATAAATAATAAGTGAGTATCTAAAGCCACAGGACTACACAAGTAGCCTGGGTCAACATCCTGATACTTTAATTACAACATTAACATAAAAAGACGATAACAATCTTGTAGCATGGACAAACCCCATGCTCACCAAATAAGGCAACAATGCCCACAAATAGTCTCAACATAAACTTAACATAAATAAAGCATAAAACGTAACAGCAGTCAAATAAACAGCAATCCACAACCAGCACGTCAGCATAATTATCAGCTCAGCTCTGGCCTCCTGCCACCTGAGCCCTCAACATTACCTGATCCTGAAATAAGCGTCCCCAAACGTGGGGTGAGATCTCTAACAAGAAATCTCAGTAAGACAAGGGGTCCTCAAGGAGTCTCCACCCCAAGCTCACTTACATGTGTAATATAAGTTCTAAAAACAGTATTACAGTATAAGTTCTAAAATCATGCGATGCAGCAATTAATCATGTCATGTGTGCTTTCAAATCTACTGGCCAGAGAAATGTAGGAATACGTCTATGCCTACATGAGTACATGGATACTACCTGCACCTCACCCACATGCTTCTCCATCTTGTATGTACTACATACTCAGGATTGCCGTCTAGGTGGACACCACATGCATATCATAATAGCTCATTACATATAAACAGCTCAACAGCATTTCAAAATAATAAAGCATGTAACACAGCATGCATAAACCCATCCCCATGGGACATGGTGGAACATCAAAATGGCTAAACCGAGGACACGAAAGCTTACCTTGCAAGCTAGCTATCCAAGCCAAGAGTCCAACCACTTACTAGTCCACAAACAGCAGTATCACAATCTGATATGGACCATTAACAAGTCAATATAAATGCATCACAAGCATATAACTTAAAGACTACGCCTTTCCTTCACGTTTTACGTCTTAAGGCTTCCATCAAAGCCATAAGTCCTTAATCATGTGATTCTGACTTAGTTCATTAATTACAGAAGTTCAACTTCCTTAAACTAGGGTCCACACACACCCAATAGCTTACTGTTCATACAGTACAGCTACTGTCTGCGCAGAACCCAGGATATCCGGATATCAGAAGGGGCATATCCGGATATGCCATATCCGGATATCACACTGGACATATCCGGATATGTCCTATCCGGATACCCAGATCCCATATCCGGATATCAATATCCGGATACCATATCCGGATACTGATATCCGGATATCTGTTCGACAAATATCCGGATATCTCACGACAGAATGCAGTTTCTGCATTTCGTGAATATCCAACCCAAAGATCCCTCTTTTAACACATGTTCACGTTAAAGCATGCATCTTTAGTTCATTTTAGGTTCATATACCTTATACCCTCTTGTTTACTCATTAAACATGGCCAAGACATCAACTTTAAGCATCATAAACTCATGATCATAGTGAGGTAACTTACCAAAGTTCAAAACAGAGGCAAGTTGTGCTCTTGGAGCTCTCCCAAGGTTCCTCAAACTCAGCCTAAGTAGGAGCACGAAAATGGCACTTCAAGATGGGTTCTTGCACCACAAGAAGGCACTTTGAAGCTCACAATGACTACCACAAAGTAGCCATTACTAAAGCTCCAAACTCATGCTCACTAACTACACACACAGCTTTCTCAACTCAGAATGATGGCCACAATGCAGCCCCAAGGTTAACTCTCACCTTCACAAGTGTTTAAACAAGCATGAAAGGTGATAACTTGGCTAAAGAATGAAGAAGGAAGAAGAAGAAGAAGAAGAAGAAGAAGGAGGGTGGCAGCAGCAGCCACAGTCACGTAGGAATGGTAAAATGACCTAGAAATGTGTGCAACTATTGTATAAATAGGCACAAGCCACTAATCACACAGTATTAGTCCTTAATCGCAAAGTAAAAGATATTGATCTCAAACTTCGGGTTCTAGACCTACGCATTTTTCTAAGATTTGTCATATTTTTATTTTATTTTTCGGAGTACCTTTCCGGTACGCGCTTTTCCATAGCCAGTATCAGTTCTGGCATCAGATTACGTCATTTTGACTTGAAACTTGTTTTACAAGTCCTACATAATATTCTAGTAATTATCATGCATTCGTTATAATTTTCCGGGATACTTTTCCGGTACGCATTTATACCGAGTAGCAGAACCGGTATCTGCGCTTTTCTTCCGAAAGGCGACTTTCAGCATTTTTACTCACTCAATATAATTATCTAAGCCCATTAATAATTATTAGGGTCAATTATGGAATTATTTCCTAATTATCATAATTAACTTACTAATTACCTTAATTAACGGTGCGGGTTCTTACATTCACCCCACCTTTTTAAGGATTTTGTCCTCAAAATCAGAAACATACCTGTCTCGAAAGTCGGGATACTGTCGGAGAAGCTCGTCCTCTCGCTCCCACGTGCACTCCTCGGGACTACGCCCAGTCCACTGCACCTTGACCATCGGAATAATCTTGCTCCTAAGCTGTTTCTCGCCTCGATCGAGAATCTTGAGTGGTCCGACGGGAGTCTTTAGGTTCTCCCGAACCTCCACATCATCCGGCTGCACCACGTGCGAAGGGTCTGCTATGTATTTTCGAAGCTGAGACACGTGAAACACGTCGTGGATGTTGGCTAGGTTCGGAGGTAAGGCGAGTCGATAGGCAACTGGTCCTACTCTACCAAGGATCTGGTAGGGCCCAATGAATCGCGGGCTCAACTTCCTCACGCCGAGTGCCCGTCCAACACCGGTGACAGGTGAAAGTTTCACAAACACGTGCTCACCCTCACTGAACTCCAGTGGACGATGCTTGACATCATAGTAGCTCTTCTGACGATTCTGCGCCTGCTTCAACTTTTCCCTGATCATCTGGATCTGTAGGGTAATATCTTGGACAAAGTCCAAGCCAAACAGCTCTTTATCTCTAACCTCAGACCAGCAGGTAGGAGTCCGACACCTCCTACCGTACAGCGCCTCGTAGGGTGCCATGCCCAGACTAGCATGAAAACTGTTGTTGTACGAGAATTCAACCAACGGAAGGTACCTATCCCATGCAGAACCCTGCTCCAACGTGCAAGCTCTCAACATGTCCTCCAATGTTTGGATGGTCCGCTCAGTCTGACCGTCAGTCTGAGGGTGATAGGCGGTACTCAATCTCAACTGCGTACCAAAAGCCTCCTGCAGCGCCTCCCAGAACCGAGATGTGAACTTCGGGTCCCTATCACTGATGATACTCTCGGGCACCCCGTGAAGCCTCACAATCTCGCGGACGTATAGCTTGGCCAACTGCTCTGTAGTGAAGCTCACCTTCACTGGAAGAAAATGGGCAGACTTGGTCAATCTGTCCACAATGACCCAAATAGAGTCACAACCAGTCTGAGTTTTTGGCAATCCCACCACGAAGTCCATGGAAATACTCTCCCACTTCCACTGTGGAATCTCCAGAGGTTGAAGTTTACCAGACGGTTTCTGGTGCTCGATCTTTACCTTCTGACAAATAAGGCATTTGGACACGTAGACCGCTATGTCCTTCTTCATGCCCGGCCACCAAAAATTCCTTTTTAGGTCCTGGTACATTTTTGTGGCACCAGGGTGGATAGTGAACCGGCCCTTATGAGCCTCTGTCATAACCTCCTCAGTCAATGGCCCTCGAGGAATAACAATCCTCTTCTGGAACAGCAATAAACCATCATCATTCCAAGACACACCGTCCTGGTTCTTCACGTAATCAAGGCATTCTCTTTGCACTTGCGCCTCTTTGATCTTTTCCATCAGCTCATTGATCACTTCTGCTGTTTCCATTTCGAGCAGTGCGCCCCCAAACAAGGAGTTCACTCTCAAGTCTCTGAACTTCTCGATCACCTCGTAGTCGTTCATCATTAAACTGGATAAGCTCACGGATTTCCGACTCAAAGCATCGGCTACCACATTGGCCTTGCCAGGATGATACCTCAACTCGAAGTCGTAGTCCTTCAAGAACTCCATCCATCTTCGCTGTCTCATGTTCAACTCCTTCTGGTCAAACAGATACTTCAGGCTCTTGTGATCGCTGAACACAGCAAACTTCATGCCAAACAGGTAATGCCTCCAAATCTTGAAAGCAAAAACAATGGCTGCCAACTCCAAGTCGTGAGTCGGGTAGTTCTCCTCATGAGGTTTCAACTGTCTTGAAGCGTAAGCAACTGCTTTCCCTTTCTGCATCAGCACACAGCCCAGTCCTTTACCAGAGGCATCGCAGTATAATTCGAATTGCCCCGCAGGATCAGGAAGGACTAACACAGGAGCAGTAGTCAGTCTCTCCTTCAACTCCTGGAAACATTCCTCACACTCATGTGTCCACACGAATGGAGTCTCCTTTCGGGTAAGGCGAGTCATCGGTAGCACCATCTTGGAGAATCCTTCTATGAACCTCCTATAGTAGCCTGCCAAACCCAGGAAGCTTCTCACTTCCGTAACCGTCTTAGGCCTCTCCCAGTCCATCACGGCCTCAATCTTGTTAGGATCAACTGCAACTCCATTAGCAGAAATCACATGACCCAGAAATTTCACCGCCTTGAGCCAAAACTCACATTTTGACGGCTTAGCATATAGCTTTTTCTCTTTTAGCACTTGCAACACAATCTTCAAGTGCTCGGTATGCTCCTCCTCCGTCTTGGAGTAGATCAAGATGTCGTCAATGAAGACGATCACAAACTGATCCAGGTACGGTTGGAAAATCCTGTTCATGTAGTCCATAAACACTGCGGGTGCATTGGTGAGTCCAAACGGGATCACCAAGTACTCGTAGTGCCCGTACCTCAAGCGAAACGCGGTCTTTGGAACATCCTCCGGCTTTACCCGTATCTGATGGTAACCGGACCGGAGATCAATCTTGGAATACACGCAAGCACCTTTGAGCTGATCCAGCAAATCATCAATGCATGGAAGAGGGTACTTGTTCTTGATTGTCACCTTGTTCAATTGTCTGTAGTCGGTGCACAACCGCATGGTCCCATCCTTCTTTTTCACAAAAATGACCGGTGCTCCCCAGGGAGACACACTCGGCCGAATAAAGTCTTTTGCTGAAAGCTCCTCGATATGCTTCTTCAGCTCCGCCAACTCTGGTGGCGACATCCGGTATGGAGCCAACGATATAGGCCCCACACCAGGCAATAAGTCGATGGAGAACTCTATCTCCCTCTGTGGTGGAAACTCAGGAATCTCCTCAGGAAACACCTCGAGGAACTCCTTCACCACAGGAATGCCAGTGAGATCCTCCTGTGTCCCACTCACCAAACCTCCCAACATGACATAGCCAAATGCCCCTGCTCTCAAGGCCCTCCTCGCCTGCAGGACTGAAATGAACGGTGAGGAACTGGCTGTGGACCCACCCGGAGACATTACCACTTTCTTGGCACAGCAGTCAATCATTGCACAGTTTTTGGACAACCAATCCATGCCCAAAATAATTTGAAGGTTGGCCATCGGTAATCCTATCAGATCTACCGAGAAATCACGGCCATCCCACTGAAACGCTACATCGCGATGAACAGTGGAGGTCAAACATTTTTCTCCGGTGGCGGTGGTAACCCGCATCGGTGGAGAAAGCACATCACTGGGCAACTCAAGCCCCACAGCAATAGGGGTAGCAACAAAAGAGTGCGTTGCCCCGGAATCAAATAACACATCAATAGCTGATCCACCAATGGTAACAGTACCTCTGACCAGGTTCGGAGCTCTGTCCGACTGCTGACGATCAAGTGTGTAGACTCGTCCGGTGGTAGGTGGCACTGCTGGTGCCCCAGTAGGAACCATCTGCAACGGCACAGCCTGCACTGCAGCAACTCTCGCCGTCGGGCAATCTCTAGAGTAGTGGCCCTCCTTGCCACACTGGAAGCAAATCAGCTGACCGGTAGAGCACGGCCCAAAATGTGACTTCCCGCATCCAGAACATCTGGGAGCAGGAGGTCTAGCGGCGTTCCCCGGAGCAGCAGTCTTTCTGAACTGATTCGGCGCTTGCTTAGCCGCCAACGGTGGTTTGCCCTTGCCCTTGTTGGTAAAATTCTTGTTCTTCCAGGGAGTAGAACCACCAGCGCTCTGCGGCACCTCAACCTTGGCCCTCTTGGCCTGACTCGCACGGCAGTAGTCCTCGATGTCGCGGCACTGCTGCACCAACGCTCCGAAGTCTCTCGAAGCAGAACCAGCGAGATGTCCAGCAATATCCTCATTAAGTCACCTCCGGAACTTGGCCGCCAGAAAAACGGGAGTCGGTCTCGCCATGCGGAAATGAGAGAACTTGACCAGCTCATTAAACTTGGCCAGGTACTCGTCAACAGACAACGAGCCCTGTACCAACCGGTCAAACTCTCCCTGCTTCCTCTCCTGAGAGTCGTAAGGAAAGTACTGGCCCAAGAAGCTCTCCTCGAAGAATGGCCACGTCATCACATGGCCCTGCATCTCGTAGACCTGAGACAGGTTGGTCCACCACTCATGGGCCTCGCCCTCCAGCATGTACGTGGCGAACAGCAGCTTCTGCGGATCGGTACACTGCATGATCCGGAAAATCTTGTCCAGCGCCTGTAGCCATCTAGCAGCAGCAATGGGATCATACGATCCGTCGAAGGTAGGTGGCTTATGCTTGCGGAAAGCATTCAGCCGGCGATCGATCTCGTCACGATCCTCAGCAAGTACGGGGATAGTCTGCATAGCCCCCGTCAGATGACTACCCTCACCCATCTGGCTCTGGGTGTCCTCCTGTTGACTAGGCGGAGGTGGAGGCGGTGGCGGCGGTGGAGGTGGTGGAGGACCCTGGCCCGCAGCAGGACCAGCCCTCAACTCCTCCAACATGACCCTCATCATAGTCATGTTGGCCATCCGGTTCTCCTCCAGAACCTCTGCCGTGGTTTGCCGGTTCGCATCTCGTATAGCGTCCAGCATCGCCCGGTTCGCCAGCCTCGTGGCTTCCTGGTCGGCTAGTCGGGCCGCCTGCATCTCAGCTAATGCAGCCAGGACAGGATCCGATTGATCCTCGCTCGTACTCGTGTTCCTCCTCGGTGGCACCATGACTCTGCACAAGTTACACAAAGAATGAGTTGATCAGGCCCACGCCATGTGGTCACATATGCATTATCATAACACACACCAGTCAGAGAGAACACAAAGTAGACACGCAATGACTCATCCTAAGTTATTGCAATACATACAGGCTTTTCCCTAGAAAGTGCTCTGATACCATAAAATGTAACAGCCCGTGTTAACCCGGATTGTTAACATACTATCGTATTAAGCCACGCTTAATTAAATGCGGAATAACTTTTTCTTTAATTCAATTATGACGTCATTAACTTAACCAACTTGATTACCTAATCATTTTCATAAAAATACTGCCTGTATGTAAATTGCAAAACAACTAACTGAATACCTCGTACATAAATAATAAGTGAGTATCTAAAGCCACAGGACTACACAAGTAGCCTGGGTCAACATCCTGATACTTTAATTACAACATTAACATAAAAAGACGATAACAATCTTGTAGCATGGACAAACCCCATGCTCACCAAATAAGGCAACAATGCCGACAAATAGTCTCAACATAAACTTAACATAAATAAAGCATAAAACGTAACAGCAGTCAAATAAACAGCAATCCACAACCAGCACGTCAGCATAATTATCAGCTCAGCTCTGGCCTCCTGCCACCTGAGCCCTCAACATTACCTAATCCTGAAATAAGCGTCCCCAAACGTGGGGTGAGATCTCTAACAAGAAATCTCAGTAAGACAAGGGGTCCTCAAGGAGTCTCCACCCCAAGCTCACTTACATGTGTAATATAAGTTCTAAAAACAGTATTACAGTATAAGTTCTAAAATCATGCGATGCAGCAATTAATCATGTCATGTGTGCTTTCAAATCTACTGGCCAGAGAAATGTAGGAATACGTCAATGCCTACATGAGTACATGGATACTACCTGCACCTCACCCACATGCTTCTCCATCTTGTATGTACTACATACTCAGGATTGCCGTCTAGGTGGACACCACATGCATATCATAATAGCTCATTACATATAAACAGCTCAACAGCATTTCAAAATAATAAAGCATGTAACACAGCATGCATAAACCCATCCCCATGGGACATGGTGGAACATCAAAATGGCTAAACCGAGGACACGAAAGCTTACCTTGCAAGCTAGCTATCCAAGCCAAGAGTCCAACCACTTACTAGTCCACAAACAGCAGTATCACAATCTGATATGGACCATTAACAAGTCAATATAAATGCATCACAAGCATATAACTTAAAGACTACGCCTTTCCTTCACGTTTTACGTCTTAAGGCTTCCATCAAAGCCATAAGTCCTTAATCATGTGATTCTGACTTAGTTCATTAATTACAGAAGTTCAACTTCCTTAAACTAGGGTCCACACACACCCAATAGCTTACTGTTCATACAGTACAGCTACTGTCTGCGCAGAACCCAGGATATCCGGATATCAGAAGGGGCATATCCGGATATGCCATATCCGGATATCACACTGGACATATCCGGATATGTCCTATCCGGATACCCAGATCCCATATCCGGATATCAATATCCGGATACCATATCCGGATACTGATATCCGGATATCTGTTCGACAAATATCCGGATATCTCACGACAGAATGCAGTTTCTGCATTTCGTGAATATCCAACCCAAAGATCCCTCTTTTAACACATGTTCACGTTAAAGCATGCATCTTTAGTTCATTTTAGGTTCATATACCTTATACCCTCTTGTTTACTCATTAAACATGGCCAAGACATCAACTTTAAGCATCATAAACTCATGATCATAGTGAGGTAACTTACCAAAGTTCAAAACAGAGGCAAGTTGTGCTCTTGGAGCTCTCCCAAGGTTCCTCAAACTCAGCCTAAGTAGGAGCACGAAAATGGCACTTCAAGATGGGTTCTTGCACCACAAGAAGGCACTTTGAAGCTCACAATGACTACCACAAAGTAGCCATTACTAAAGCTCCAAACTCATGCTCACTAACTACACACACAGCTTTCTCAACTCAGAATGATGGCCACAATGCAGCCCCAAGGTTAACTCTCACCTTCACAAGTGTTTAAACAAGCATGAAAGGTGATAACTTGGCTAAAGAATGAAGAAGGAAGAAGAAGAAGAAGAAGAAGAAGAAGGAGGGTGGCAGCAGCAGCCACAGTCACGTAGGAATGGTAAAATGACCTAGAAATGTGTGCAACTATTGTATAAATAGGCACAAGCCACTAATCACACAGTATTAGTCTTAATCGCAAAGTAAAATATATTGATCTCAAACTTCGGGTTCTAGACCTACGCATTTTTCTAAGATTTTTCATATTTTTATTTTATTTTTCGGAGTACCTTTCCGGTACGCGCTTTTCCATAGCCAGTATCAGTTCTGGCATCAGATTACGTCATTTTGACTTGAAACTTGTTTTACAAGTCCTACATAATATTCTAGTAATTATCATGCATTCGTTATAATTTTCTGGGATACTTTTCCGGTACGCATTTATACCGAGTAGCAGAACCGGTATCTGCGCTTTTCTTCCGAAAGGCGACTTTCAGCATTTTTACTCACTCAATATAATTATCTAAGCCCATTAATAATTATTAGGGTCAATTATGGAATTATTTCCTAATTATCATAATTAACTTACTAATTACCTTAATTAACGGTGCGGGTTCTTACATCCTTCACACAAAAAAACCCACAAAAACTCATTCATTCCACTGTGCACTGCTCGTTTGTGTCAATTTATTTTTTATTTTTTATTTTTATTGGCACTTTTTTTATAATGGGTTAAGATAATATAACATATTATCTACCTTCTCTCACTTTAATTTTATTTATTTATTGCAGACTTTGTAAGTTATTGCTGCAAATTAGAAGCTAAGGTTTATATCTGGAAATTGATTTTTCGTGGAATTCTGTTATCTTATTTTTATTCTTTAACATGCTAACAGGCTATGACAGACTTCACACAAGCTTTTTTTTTTTTTAAATAAACCACGCTACAGGCCAATATTATATTCGTAACAGGTAACAGGCTAAGGACAGTCGGACACGTTTAAATACAGGCTTGACCCGTTAAGATCAAAGTTCGGCTCGCCTCGGCCCGTTAACACCCCGGTTGTGACTAATTGTCGTTTATCAAAAAATAAAAAATAAAAAAAAAGAGTTGTGACCAATTGTCTTTCTCTCCATACTAGGTCGTAGGTACACTTTTATTTTAAATTTTATCACTCGTTCATAAAATTACTCAATTAATTCGATGATAAGACTACAGAGATTATAAAGTTCTTTGTACGTACTTATGTATGACCACGCTTTTCATAACACACATTCCATATTTAGTTCTCCTCAACAAATATTAAATTTATTTAATGAATCGTTTACTTATAACTACACAAAATTCCCTACACAAAATTGAGACCATAAGTTCAATTTTCATGTCAGTAATAAAAAAATGACATTTTATATCAGGAAGTCACGGAACAAATTTCATAAACACAGTTGAAGAAGAAGTTTGCTGACCATTAGAAATATCACGAAGAGGCTGTCTACAACTGCTACCACCACTATGCATATTGGTAATTTCAGAAAGACTGCGCATTGAAAACAACAAAAAGTAAATTGGTATGATGATGTCCAATAACTATAAGGAGTAAAGATTATTCACTTTGGTTTTTGGTAAATTAACATTTGAGGGTAATTTTGATTACCAAAAAAAAAAATTAACATTTGAGGGAGACAACTTACGTTCCAAAATTGGAGGGAGAAGCAGCAGAAATATCTTCTTGACAATATGAATAATAACAATTAGACCATAGATACAAAGTCTATGAGAAATATGAATAATAAAATTAAGATAGGAATATAATGCAGAATAATAATTTAGTCATACCCATTGACGGAAAATTTGGAATACACTCTGTAGGGGAGGAACTACTTAACAACTCATTGAAACAACTCGTTTTTTTTGTATTTCTCCAAGGAATCTCTGTTCATAAAATAAAAGCAACAAACATGGTAAAAAAAAAGACCGACTATGATGCTAAATAACCAAGAAATTAAAAGATAATGTAAACATAAAAAAGAACATTTTTGTTATTACCATCAGAAGTATCACGAATACACTGTCTACTGCATGTGCAATCGTTCCCCACATTAGTTACTTGAGAAATGCTAAATAGTATACAAAATAAAATTAAAACGTTAAATAATAATAACACACATGCTATTCTTACTGATAATTTTGCTGCACAAGAAAAAACGATAAAGAGAACTTGCCTGGGAAAAGGAGAAGCAGAAAATGTAGGAACATTTTCTACACAATAACGAAAAAAAAATCAGATGGTAATATACTTCAACAAAGAAAACTTGCATATTGTTTCTGCCGTACCTTTCAATGCAAACCTTTCATGACTGTGCTGTCTCTTTCGTGAAGTAG
The DNA here is from genome assembly GCA_032173675.1 of Gastrolobium villosum. NCBI lineage: Eukaryota > Viridiplantae > Streptophyta > Magnoliopsida > Fabales > Fabaceae > Gastrolobium > Gastrolobium villosum. The sequence continues at coordinate 41,563 of JAVKPL010014581.1, forward strand.
TTTTCATTGCTGATAGATTACTATTCATTATGGGATGCAAAGGAAATAAACAAACGCATCAGATGGGATATTGGATGTCATACCAGCGCAACAGTAAATGATTTCTAACAGTATCAATCCAAACAAATATCAACGTTTATTGGCATTTATTAATTTGTTTACAAATTTAAAAGTCCATCACACTAATTCGAAATTCAGGGGAGCATTAAAAATAACTTCAAACGAAACGTCAAGCAATTACTAATAATGAAATTAATTGTTATAAATTGGTATAACGGGGAATTTTAAATGACATCCCTAAACTGAAACACGTTGTACTAAAGAAATTCACACATTTGGCAAAAAGAAAAAGTAAAGCTGATAACAAAATATTAAAAGGAATTTTTTTTGCAAACTTTGGTAAAAATGAAGAAGCGAAGTTGATATCAAAATATTAAAAAATAAATATTAAGGCCTTGGTACACTGTCAAAGTTCAACACATGATAATATGCCACAGAATAAGGAAAATGCCAATAGCTCCTCGTTACAAAAAAAAATCTACCGTTTTTATTGGCATTTATTAATTTGTTTAAAAAATTAAAGGTCCAACACACTAATTCAAAATTCAGGGGAGCATTAAAAATAACTTCACACGAAACGTCAAGCAATTACTAATAATGAAATTAATTGTTATCAATTTGTATCATGGGGAATTTCAAATGACATCCCTAAAATTGAAATGATATCAAAATATTAAAAAATAAATATTAAGGCCTTGGTACACTGTCAAAGTTCAACACATGATAATATGCCACAGAATAAGGAAAATGCCAATAGCTCCTCGTTACAAAAAAAAATCTACCGTTTTTATTGGCATTTATTAATTTGTTTAAAAAATTAAAGGTCCAACACACTAATTCAAAATTCAGGGGAGCATTAAAAATAACTTCACACGAAACGTCAAGCAATTACTAATAATGAAATTAATTGTTATCAATTTGTATCATGGGGAATTTCAAATGACATCCCTAAAATTGAAATGATATCAAAATATTAAAAAATAAATATTAAGGCCTTGGTACACTGTCAAAGTTCAACACATGATAATATGCCACAGAATAAGGAAAATGCCAATAGCTCCTCGTTACAAAAAAAATCTACCGTTTTTATTGGCATTTATTAATTTGTTTAAAAATTTAAAGGTCCAACACACTAATTCAAAATTCAGGAGAGCATTAAAAATAACTTCACACGAAACGTCAAGCAATTACTAATAATGAAATTCATTGTTATCAATTTGTATCATGGGGAATTTCAAATGACATCCCTAAAATTGAAATGATATCAAAATATTAAAAAATAAATATTAAGGCCTTGGTACACTGTCAAAGTTCAACACATGATAATAGGCCACAGAATAAGGAAAATGTCAATAGCTCCTCGTTACAAAAAATCGACCAATCTACCGTTTTTATTGGCATTTATTAATTTGTTTACAAATTTAAAAGTCCATCACACTAATTCGAAATTCAGGGGAGCATTGAAAATAACTTCAAACGAAACGTCAAGCAATTACTAATAATGAAATTAATTGTTATAAATTGGTATAACGGGGAATTTTAAATGACATCCCTAAACTGAAACACGTTGTACTAAAGAAATTCACACATTTGGCAAAAAGAAAAAGTAAAGCTGATAACAAAATATTAAAAGGAATTTTTTTTGCAAACTTTGGTAAAAATGAAGAAGCGAAGTTGATATCAAAATATTAAAAAATAAATATTAAGGCCTTGGTACACTGTCAAAGTTCAACACATGATAATATGCCACAGAATAAGGAAAATGCCAATAGCTCCTCGTTACAAAAAAAAATCTACCGTTTTTATTGGCATTTATTAATTTGTTTAAAAAATTAAAGGTCCAACACACTAATTCAAAATTCAGGGGAGCATTAAAAATAACTTCACACGAAACGTCAAGCAATTACTAATAATGAAATTAATTGTTATCAATTTGTATCATGGGGAATTTCAAATGACATCCCTAAAATTGAAATGATATCAAAATATTAAAAAATAAATATTAAGGCCTTGGTACACTGTCAAAGTTCAACACATGATAATATGCCACAGAATAAGGAAAATGCCAATAGCTCCTCGTTACAAAAAAAAATCTACCGTTTTTATTGGCATTTATTAATTTGTTTAAAAATTTAAAGGTCCAACACACTAATTCAAAATTCAGGGGAGCATTAAAAATAACTTCACACGAAACGTCAAGCAATTACTAATAATGAAATTCATTGTTATCAATTTGTATCATGGGGAATTTCAAATGACATCCCTAAAATTGAAATGATATCAAAATATTAAAAAATAAATATTAAGGCCTTGGTACACTGTCAAAGTTCAACACATGATAATATGCCACAGAATAAGGAAAATGCCAATAGCTCCTCGTTACAAAAAAAATCTACCGTTTTTATTGGCATTTATTAATTTGTTTAAAAATTTAAAGGTCCAACACACTAATTCAAAATTCAGGAGAGCATTAAAAATAACTTCACACGAAACGTCAAGCAATTACTAATAATGAAATTCATTGTTATCAATTTGTATCATGGGGAATTTCAAATGACATCCCTAAAATTGAAATGATATCAAAATATTAAAAAATAAATATTAAGGCCTTGGTACACTGTCAAAGTTCAACACATGATAATAGGCCACAGAATAAGGAAAATGTCAATAGCTCCTCGTTACAAAAAATCGACCAATCTACCGTTTTTATTGGCATTTATTAATTTGTTTACAAATTTAAAAGTCCATCACACTAATTCGAAATTCAGGGGAGCATTAAAAATAACTTCAAACGAAACGTCAAGCAATTACTAATAATGAAATTAATTGTTATAAATTGGTATAACGGGGAATTTTAAATGACATCCCTAAACTGAAACACGTTGTACTAAAGAAATTCACACATTTGGCAAAAAGAAAAAGTAAAGCTGATAACAAAATATTAAAAGGAATTTTTTTTGCAAACTTTGGTAAAAATGAAGAAGCGAAGTTGATATCAAAATATTAAAAAATAAATATTAAGGCCTTGGTACACTGTCAAAGTTCAACACATGATAATATGCCACAGAATAAGGAAAATGCCAATAGCTCCTCGTTACAAAAAAAAATCTACCGTTTTTATTGGCATTTATTAATTTGTTTAAAAAATTAAAGGTCCAACACACTAATTCAAAATTCAGGGGAGCATTAAAAATAACTTCACACGAAACGTCAAGCAATTACTAATAATGAAATTAATTGTTATCAATTTGTATCATGGGGAATTTCAAATGACATCCCTAAAATTGAAATGATATCAAAATATTAAAAAATAAATATTAAGGCCTTGGTACACTGTCAAAGTTCAACACATGATAATATGCCACAGAATAAGGAAAATGCCAATAGCTCCTCGTTACAAAAAAAAAATCTACCGTTTTTATTGGCATTTATTAATTTGTTTAAAAATTTAAAGGTCCAACACACTAATTCGAAATTCAGGAGAGCATTAAAAATAACTTCACACGAAACGTTAAGCAATTACTAATAATGAAATTCATTGTTATCAATTTGTATCATGGGGAATTTCAAATGACATCCCTAAAATTGAAATGATATCAAAATATTAAAAAATAAATATTAAGGCCTTGGTACACTGTCAAAGTTCAACACATGATAATATGCCACAGAATAAGGAAAATGCCAATAGCTCCTCGTTACAAAAAAAATCTACCGTTTTTATTGGCATTTATTAATTTGTTTAAAAATTTAAAGGTCCAACACACTAATTCAAAATTCAGGAGAGCATTAAAAATAACTTCACACGAAACGTCAAGCAATTACTAATAATGAAATTCATTGTTATCAATTTGTATCATGGGGAATTTCAAATGACATCCCTAAAATTGAAATGATATCAAAATATTAAAAAATAAATATTAAGGCCTTGGTACACTGTCAAAGTTCAACACATGATAATAGGCCACAGAATAAGGAAAATGTCAATAGCTCCTCGTTACAAAAAATCGACCAATCTACCGTTTTTATTGGCATTTATTAATTTGTTTACAAATTTAAAAGTCCATCACACTAATTCGAAATTCAGGGGAGCATTAAAAATAACTTCAAACGAAACGTCAAGCAATTACTAATAATGAAATTAATTGTTATAAATTGGTATAACGGGGAATTTTAAATGACATCCCTAAACTGAAACACGTTGTACTAAAGAAATTCACACATTTGGCAAAAAGAAAAAGTAAAGCTGATAACAAAATATTAAAAGGAATTTTTTTTGCAAACTTTGGTAAAAATGAAGAAGCGAAGTTGATATCAAAATATTAAAAAATAAATATTAAGGCCTTGGTACACTGTCAAAGTTCAACACATGATAATATGCCACAGAATAAGGAAAATGCCAATAGCTCCTCGTTACAAAAAAAAATCTACCGTTTTTATTGGCATTTATTAATTTGTTTAAAAAATTAAAGGTCCAACACACTAATTCAAAATTCAGGGGAGCATTAAAAATAACTTCACACGAAACGTCAAGCAATTACTAATAATGAAATTAATTGTTATCAATTTGTATCATGGGGAATTTCAAATGACATCCCTAAAATTGAAATGATATCAAAATATTAAAAAATAAATATTAAGGCCTTGGTACACTGTCAAAGTTCAACACATGATAATATGCCACAGAATAAGGAAAATGCCAATAGCTCCTCGTTACAAAAAAAAATCTACCGTTTTTATTGGCATTTATTAATTTGTTTAAAAATTTAAAGGTCCAACACACTAATTCAAAATTCAGGGGAGCATTAAAAATAACTTCACACGAAACGTCAAGCAATTACTAATAATGAAATTCATTGTTATCAATTTGTATCATGGGGAATTTCAAATGACATCCCTAAAATTGAAATGATATCAAAATATTAAAAAATAAATATTAAGGCCTTGGTACACTGTCAAAGTTCAACACATGATAATATGCCACAGAATAAGGAAAATGCCAATAGCTCCTCGTTACAAAAAAAAATCTACCGTTTTTATTGGCATTTATTAATTTGTTTAAAAATTTAAAGGTCCAACACACTAATTCAAAATTCAGGGGAGCATTAAAAATAACTTCACACGAAACGTCAAGCAATTACTAATAATGAAATTAATTGTTATCAATTTGTATCATGGGGAATTTCAAATGACATCCCTAAAATTGAAATGATATCAAAATATTAAAAAATAAATATTAAGGCCTTGGTACACTGTCAAAGTTCAACACATGATAATATGCCACAGAATAAGGAAAATGCCAATAGCTCCTCGTTACAAAAAAAAAATCTACCGTTTTTATTGGCATTTATTAATTTGTTTAAAAATTTAAAGGTCCAACACACTAATTCAAAATTCAGGGGAGCATTAAAAATAACTTCACACGAAACGTCAAGCAATTACTAATAATGAAATTAATTGTTATCAATTTGAATCATGGGGAATTTCAAATGACATCCCTAAAATTGAAATGATATCAAAATATTAAAAAATAAATATTAAGGCCTTGGTACACTGTCAAAGTTCAACACATGATAATATGCCACAGAATAAGGAAAATGCCAATAGCTCCTCGTTACAAAAAAAAATCTACCGTTTTTATTGGCATTTATTAATTTGTTTAAAAAATTAAAGGTCCAACACACTAATTCAAAATTCAGGGGAGCATTAAAAATAACTTCACACGAAACGTCAAGCAATTACTAATAATGAAATTAATTGTTATCAATTTGTATCATGGGGAATTTCAAATGACATCCCTAAAATTGAAATGATATCAAAATATTAAAAAATAAATATTAAGGCCTTGGTACACTGTCAAAGTTCAACACATGATAATATGCCACAGAATAAGGAAAATGCCAATAGCTCCTCGTTACAAAAAAAAATCTACCGTTTTTATTGGCATTTATTAATTTGTTTAAAAATTTAGGTCCAACACACTAATTCAAAATTCAGGGGAGCATTAAAAATAACTTCACACGAAACGTCAAGCAATTACTAATAATGAAATTCATTGTTATCAATTTGTATCATGGGGAATTTCAAATGACATCCCTAAAATTGAAATGATATCAAAATATTAAAAAATAAATATTAAGGCCTTGGTACACTGTCAAAGTTCAACACATGATAATATGCCACAGAATAAGGAAAATGCCAATAGCTCCTCGTTACAAAAAAAATCTACCGTTTTTATTGGCATTTATTAATTTGTTTAAAAATTTAAAGGTCCAACACACTAATTCAAAATTCAGGAGAGCATTAAAAATAACTTCACACGAAACGTCAAGCAATTACTAATAATGAAATTCATTGTTATCAATTTGTATCATGGGGAATTTCAAATGACATCCCTAAAATTGAAATGATATCAAAATATTAAAAAATAAATATTAAGGCCTTGGTACACTGTCAAAGTTCAACACATGATAATAGGCCACAGAATAAGGAAAATGTCAATAGCTCCTCGTTACAAAAAATCGACCAATCTACCGTTTTTATTGGCATTTATTAATTTGTTTACAAATTTAAAAGTCCATCACACTAATTCGAAATTCAGGGGAGCATTAAAAATAACTTCAAACGAAACGTCAAGCAATTACTAATAATGAAATTAATTGTTATAAATTGGTATAACGGGGAATTTTAAATGACATCCCTAAACTGAAACTGAAAATGGCTTACTTCGGAGTATATTCATCCCAATGTTTTTGACAGTTCTTACAATACCATTTCTCAAAATCTTCACACACTGAATATGGACATTTCTTACAGGACCTGTACCACCAGTTGTATTTACTTTCGATGGATCTTACAGTTCCATAAGTAATGCAAGTAGTAGCATCCATGCAATTCTTAATATCAGTAAGAAATTTCCTCTCTGTATCCTTCAGAAAATCATTTTCATAAGAATATGAAGATGGGCTGGACAACTGAGTCAACATCTGACTACTTTCGATCAGATCACCGGAAAGCCTGGAATATAAAAATATATAAAAGAATGAGTGAATAGAGCAAAAGCAATGTCTCATAATTTGTCACGACAGCCCACCTTTTTTTGAACTCTACGATCTCAGGTATATTGGAATCAAAAAGAATTTTCGTCGTATACTTTGTATTAGCTATTCCAATCTTTCCTGAAAAAAATGCTACGTAAATAAAAGAAAAAGTAAAACAGCAAAACAAAAAAATAAAAAATGAGAATTTTAATCACAAAAAAAAGTACCCCTAAAACCCTTTATCCTTGCAAGCTGAAGTATTATAACATTTTGAGCAATCTGATTCTTTGCTAAGAAAGTTTGGACCTCGTCTACGTATGACTCCCACAAAGTGCATTCAAGTTTCTGACCCCTATCATGATATATAAACAAAAGACTCATAAGAAATGATGTAAAATCCCATTCTCTTTAAATTCAAAAACACACAAGAAATTACATTACAATACTATCAGAAATATAGATAACATAAATACCTCAGGTTGTCAAGCTCCACGACAACCATTTTTGTATTCCTACCAGAGATGACATGCTCACGTACTTCCCCAATTCCAGACAGCAAACCAATGACGTCTACACAACAATTAACATGGGTTTCAGCCTTACGTCCAATATACAAAATCTTAATTGAAAGCGAATAACACAATACACCAATCCCATCACCTATTAAATAAGGAGAGTCAGAGGATTCTTTCTCAATAACGTCAAATTCAGCAAAATCAAAACCACGCTCAGGAATCGTAGCATCAACAATGGATTTCACGTCCGTCCTCAAGTTGAAAGACAGACGATATTCATGCCGTGTTGGCCTGAAATTACCCGTATTCAACCCAACTCCAAAATTTTTTATAAAATAAGCATCACCCTCACGAATTTTCTTCCGAACCTGCAAAGTACCCTTGGCCGTAGCATGGATCCTTCCACCCTATAAAATGAAAACACGCAACAAAGCAAAAATAAAAATAAAAATGACAATGAGCTACCGAAAAGATAAAAACATTAAAAAAAAAGAAAAAATACATTACCCGTTCGTCGACCAAAACCATATCCACATTGTCATCAAAATCTTTTCGATTAAAACTGGGAACCTTCCAACACCTAACTACACGCACTTTAATCCTCCACTCTTCTTTCGTCGGATTAAGATCCTTTACAAAGTCGTATTTTGAGGACATTATGTTGAACGATAAAATCAGAGGAGGAGTAGAGAAATGGACCAAAGAAGATACAAAATGCTCGATGCAGACCAAAAGGCAAAAGCAACACCAAATATCGTTTTTATACATGCAATGAATCTTACTGGTTAAGTAATTTTCTAAAGCAGAAAAAGTAATTTTCTATGATAAATTTTAACTTTTCCAACCCATTTCACGTTGAAAGTTTAAATTTTGAATCCAGAATCGAGAAGCCCATTAATACATCTGTCTGCCACCTATAAAAAATAATTGTACAGACTATTTACTTTTGTTTCAAAAAAAATTATTTACCGTAAAAAAATATTTCCCAAAGAAGTAAGTTTTCAAAAAGCTGAGATTTAAGGAGAATGCGACACCTCAGCTAACTTTCCAAAATTTGGTTCTACTTTCTATATAGTAAGTTTTTCGATTCACTTTCACAACTGACTTAAAATTGCTTTTTACCAAAAAAAGAGAAGAAGAAGTTAAAATTGGTAAATTTTTATCATAAATACTTTTCATGGAATCATATGCCTACAAATTTTTGTAAATAAATCGAAAACAGCTAATGAAAATGAGAGTCACATAGAAATAGATATTAAAGGTCTCAGCTATAGTTTATCAACAACAAACAAAAAAGGTCTCAGCTATATATTCTTTTTATGCGGAGAAAGTTGAAAAATTACGTGGGAAACTCACTATTAATAACTAAATTAAGTGAGGGTTAATTAATATAATAATTATATTCGTATAATAATTCTAAAATTCGATTTCAAATCTACTAATAACTAACCCCTAAGCTACTATATTTCCACATTCATATATAGGAGTATTATTTATGTTTTGGTTTTTTTTTTTTTTTGATAATAAGTTGTGTTTTTAGGATAGATTATATTTACAAATTCAAAGTTTACAAACTACACGTATGTATTATTAGTAGTACATGTTTGTTTTTTTTTTTGGTAAATAAAAGGGCTACAAACTACACTATGTATTATTAGTAGTACATGTTTAAGTAATATGTATTATTCATATTACATAGTATAATTTATAAGAATTTATAAAATTTGAGTTTATAAATATAACTATTCTCTTTGATTTTTTTAATTAATTTCTACCTTGATGTCGACTCTTCACCACATTGGCTAAAGTGGTATCTGAGTTGGGTTTAGGATGCTAGTGAACAATTTGATTCATATAATATTCGACGTTTTTTGTACTAATTTTTAGTTAATCAACATCAACATTACCTTTATCCCAAATTAATTGGAGTCGGTGGTAGATGAACCCCACATGAAAGATATAAATTTGTTGAAAAAATAAAATAATAATAATAATAATAATAATATATATATATATATATAAATAAATAAATAAATAAAAGTGAAAAAGAAAGGGACAAGAAGAAGTAGGGGAAATGAAGGGGAAAAGGATTAAAAAGGGACCATCTGGAACATAGGAATAACCACGGGTCTAACCCTCAATCTCACTTATAGCTTTTCTCCATTCCGTTCTGAGACATACCGTCCGCCAATTTATATCCGACTCCATTAAATCTTGTTTTACTACCTTCGCCCAAGTAAGTTTCGGCCGACCTCAGCCTCTTTTTGTGTTGAGCTCTTGGTAACGAACTTCTGTTCTTACATGAGCATCCAGGGGCCTTCTCATCACGTGCCCAAACCACCTAAATCTATGTTCTCTCATCCTCTCGGCAACCGGTACTACTCCGACCTTTTGTTGAATATCTTCATTTCTTATCTTATCCATCTTTGTGTAACCACACATCCACCTTAACATCCTCATCTCTGCTACTCCCATCTTATGCTCATGTTGCCTATGTGCTGGCCAGCATTTCGCTCCATATAGCATTGCCCGGTCTTACTACCGTTTTATAGAATTTTCCTTTTAACTTAAGGGGGATTTTGCTGTCACACAAAAACCCAGATGCACTGCGTCATTTCATCCACCTGCTCTGATTCTATGATTTTCTAATTTTTTGTTAATATATTATAAAAAATATTATATTGTTTTCATTTTTTCATGTTTTATATTTTGTGAAGGAAAAAGTAAAAAAAAAAAACAAATCACAAATTTTCAAAAGTATGTTCTAAGCCAAATAAAAGTAATGTTGTATTTTTTAAAATTATTAACAAAAATATAGTAAAGATTACTTAAACATTATCAATCAAGGCATTTGTGACACGCTCGAAATTTCTAATTGCAAGTTGCCAAAAGAAAGAAAAGAAACTTAATTTGGAGTACATTACTAAAAATTGAAGTTTTTCCCACGGAAAAATTCCGTCTAAAATAATGAAAATTCAATCAAAAATAAAGTTATAGATGGAATTATTGATGTAATTCAAGCTGTCGAATTTCTCCATGCTTCTAGGGACTGTCCAAAGGTTGCGGAGATTTGGATTAGCCAATCCTTAAAACCTCATCCTTAATTTTTCTACTTAGAACAAGATCTGAACATGTGGCTTACAAAAAACATTGCTCATATTGATCAAAGATTTTCTGAATGGAGGGACATTTTCTTTATAACTTGTTGGTTCCTATGGCTTTGGTGAAATAAGGAGATTCATGAAGGTTAGTTTAATACAACTGAAAATGGAATCACTATGATTCAGAACTACTTGCAGGATGTCAACAGAACTATGCATAATGTCTCTGCTAGGAGAACTTTGACCAACAACTTGGGTACCTCATCTCTTTGAAATTATCCTCAGCGGGGCTAGTTCAAATTAAATGTGGATGAGGCTGTCAATATTGATAAACATGCTTGTAGGGGTTTGATCCGCAACTCTGATGGAAATTGGCTAGGTGGCTACCAATCTTTCTTGGGTTTTTGCTTCCCTCTCCAAGCTGAGCTTTGGGCTATTTTAAGATGTCTAGAGCTTGCTTGGTTCCATAATTTCAACAAAGTTATGGTTGAGAGTGACTCCACTCTAGCTATAAAATTTCTTAGCGATAGTGGTAACGACGCTCGAGAGTTACTTTTGGTAATTAGGATTCGAGCTTGGATTGAGAAAGACTGGAATATTGGTTTTTGTCATTGATCAGAACCGGTTTTTCAACTACGCCGATCATGTGATCTTCCTCTACACAAATGGCCTGGAACCGCCTTGGGTCAGAGCATCTTGCAGTTGGAGCAGCTTTAACCCATGGGTCTTCAATGGAACAAGATGGGGGGGGTGTACCTGCAAGACACTCCGACGCCAAGTCAGATTTGGTTCAAGCAGGTTTTATTATGTTAAAGAAGATGTGTACCTTAGTGTTAACACATATGCATTTATAGTAGAGAGATGAACAGCTTGGGAGATGTCTTGGTGCTGAAGTGTACTTGGAGATGAAGTATTCAGAAAGATGTGGTATTTAATATTGAGGAGCTTGCTGTCATGTAGTCTTTAATATTGTGGAGCTTGATGAGATGATATTTACTGTAGCAGCCTTTGTTGACTGCAATATTTGCTTAAGGATGAAGGCTTTCAAGATGGGCCTTATGTTATTATAATATAAATCCAGATCAGTCATGTAAAAAGAAAAGGCAACATGTATTGATTGGCTTGCTAAGAAATCTCTATCTTGTTCATGGGGATTTTATCTTTGCTTATCTCCTCCTGTGGATCTGCTGAACCTTCTCAGGTCTAATGTTAGAGCTGCTTGATAGGAGCTCTCTTAGAGCTCCAAACTAAAGTTTTTTTTCTTTGGGGCTTTGCCCTTGTAATGTACCAAAAAAAGAAGTTAAAATAGGACAAAAATTGATTTTATGAATTAATTGTAAAAAAATTCAAGTATCATTCATATATTATTAGGCCTATTTTATTATTTAAGTTATAATTTTGAATTTATACATAATAGAATAGGTATCTTCCATTATCTCAATAATGAAGTTTACATAAGACGTCCTATATATAAGTTACATGACAAGCATAAGAATAAAAGATAAACACGATAACAGAAAGTTTGTTATACCAGAAACGAGCTGCACTCAGCATATCTAAACTACCATATCTAAACAAACCATGTGATCCTATTTATCCATATCTAAACAACCCATGTGATCTATATCTCTTTCACTCCCCCTCAAGTTGGAGCATGAAGATTTGAAATGCCCGACTTGCCAACTAATGTATGAAAAGTTGTTGTACCCAATGCCTTTGTAAAGATATCCGTTAATTGCATATTGGAACGAAAATAAGATTTAAAGATAGTGTGAGCTAGAAGATGGTCACGAATGAAATGGCAATCCAACTCTATGTGTTTCGTTCGTTCATGAAACACTGGGTTAGCTGCTATATGAAGTGCAACTTGGTTATCATATAAAAGTTGCATCGAATCATTGTGATGGACACCAAGAGAAGCTAGGAAGGCCTTCAACCATACAAGCTCTGCTGTTGTTGTTGCCATGGACCTATATTCAGCCTCAGCTGAAGAGCGGGAGACTGCGACTTGCTTTTTGGTCTTTGAAGATATTGGAGAATCTCCTAACAAGAAGAAGTAACCAGTGGTTGATCTTCTGGTAATGGGGCAGCTTGCCCAATCCGAGTCACAAAAAACTTGTATAGATAAACTAGAGCTAGAGCTCATGAAAAGACCTTGTCCTGGGTTTTGCTTCACATATCGCAGAACTCGGATGACAGCATCAAAATGTTGTTGTATATTTTGCATAATTGGGAAAGAGTGTGCACTGCATAACTAAGATAAGGCCTTGTGATAGTCAAATAAACCAACTTCCCAATGAGCCTTCGGTACCTTGTTGGGTCATCATAAACCGGTCCTGTTGCCAAGGCAAGCTTGTCTGCTCCATAGGTGAAGAAACCGGTTTGCAGCCGAGAAGACCCGATTCTGTTAATAAATCCATGGCATATTTGTGCTGACTTATGACAATACCAAATGCATTACGTGAAATCTCGAGCCCTAAGAAGAACTTTAGTGGACCAAGATCTTTAATTTTAAACACAGAACCAAGATAATTTTTAACTTCTTGACATGCAATAGAATTGTTTCCCGCAAGCACTAAATCATCCACATAAACAAGTAAAGCAAGAAATACATTCCCTCGTTGGAGTGTAAATAGAGTGTAATCAGCTTTTGACTGTATGAACCCATAGGCTATCAGAGAGGAACTTAGTTTGGCGAACCAATTTCTCGAAGATTGTCGTAGGCCATATAGTGATTTTTGCAATCTACAAACTTTGTTTGTTGAGCCATTTGTGAAGCCTGGAGGAAACCTCATGTAAACCTCCTCCGAGAGATCCCCATGCAAAAATGCATTGTGGACATCCATTTGGTGCAACTCCTACTTTTTCACAGCAGCAACTGCAAGAAGAGTTCTGACGCTTACCATCTTCGCTACAGGGGAAAATGTCTCATTAAAGTCTTCCCCTTCAATCTGGTTATTTCCAGCTATTACCAGTCTTGCTTTATATCGTTCCACAGATCCGTCAGAGTTAAACTTGATGCGGTATACCCACTTGCAAGGTAACATGCATTTTCCTGGTGGGAGATTTGTAATTTTCCACGTATGATTTTCTTCCAATGCTGTTATTTCTTTCTGCATAGCTTCAACCCATCTTTTGTCTGCCATAGCTTCTTTGGAATTGCTTGGCTCCTTTCTTGCATCAACAGCTGCAAGCAAAGCTTTGTGCTTTTGTGAGAATTTTGCACATGAAACATAGTTATTAATAGGGTATGGAGCACCTAAGATTGGCCTACGGGTGATGTGTGGTGGAGGTGTATATGTATCTGCAATGTTGCATTGGTAGTCTTGTAAGTATGCTGGAGGTTTTCGAACCCTTTGTTGTCTGAATGTACGGTGCAAGTCTATAGAGCTGGACTCAACCATGACCCCAGATCCAGAGTCAGGTTCGGTAGTTGAAGAGTCAGGTCCAGTAGTTTGTGAACTAGGACTGCCCCCATCATCATAGCTCCCCCTATCATTTTGTGTGGTTCTGTCCATTAAGGATTCTTCTTCAGGTACATTTTCTGGGCACACGATGGCATCATTATCAGAGGATGCATGCAATCTATCATCCACAACGGCAGTAGTAGGAAACAACACTTGAGTATGCTCATGGCAGAGCTGTGATGATTCCTTGAATGGAAACTCGTTTGCATAAAACACAACATCCCGAGATACAAAGACTTCATTTTTTCAGGATCAAGTACCTTCCAACCTTTTGAATAAAAGGGATATCCGATGAAAACACATCGTCTAGATCTAGCTGAGAACTTGTCAGTAGGCTTAGGCCTGATCTGCGCATAGCATAGGCATCCGAAAGTTCTTAAGTGATTGTCAGATGGAGCATAGCCGTAAATAACCTCAAAAGGCGTCTTTCCTCCCAGTATCATGGATAGGGTGCTATTTATTAAGTGGGTTTCTGCAAGGTCACACTCATCCCAATATTCAATTGGCATCGCAGATTGGAAACGCAAAACTCTTGCAACGTTCAGTATGTGTCTATGCTTGCGCTCAGCACTTCCGTTTTGCTGCGGAGTGTCTACACAAGAGGTTTGGTGAATGATCCCAACTTCATCATACAAACGCACCAAGCTATGAGATTTAAATTCTGTTCCATTATCCATTCTTATAATTTTCATATGTCGACCATACTGTTTTTAAGTCATTGCAAAGAAGCTCTTTAAATAGTTGTAAGTCTCACCTTTTTCTGCTAATAAATAAGTCCAAACTGATCTACTGAAATCATCTACGATGGTCAAAAAATAATGAGCGCCATTGGATGAAGTTGTGCGATAAGGGCCCCCATAAATCACAGTGAATCAGATCAAACATGTTTTTGCAGTGATGTACACTTAAAGGAAAGATAGCTCTGGATTGTTTCGCTCGGCGGCATATATCATATACTCTATCATTCATTTTTCTGCCCTTAATACACTCTAGTTCTGGAATTAAAAGAAGATCTTGATCAGATGCGTGTCCGAATAGTCTATGCCATAAATCAAGCTTGTCAAGTATGTGAACTGCAGATACTGTGTTTTGAACGAGTCGATACATGTAAACACCTCCACATTCTTCTCCCAAGCCAATCTCTTTCTTCGAGACTAGGTCCTGCAAAACACACATCTTATTAGTAAGTTTAATGCTTATGGTACCATTCTGAAGTAATTGTGCAACCGAAATGAGGTTGCATTTTAAACTTGGCACAAAGAGCACGTTGCTTAGTATGAGATTAGGTTCAAACTGCACTGTCCCTCGTTTGGTTGCATGAGTTACAGTACCATTTGGTAATCTTATTGATATAGGTGTTATATTTTCCACCTTCTCAAGCAAATTCAGGGTGCCTGTCATATGCTGGGAGGCCCCGCTATCAACCAACCAAGATGCAGACTGAGATAAATTTTCAGATACTTTTTCTGAAGCTTGTGGTTGCTCCACTAAGGGTAGCAGTCGATTGACAATCTCTGGTGTGAGTGCTAAGTGTGTTTATGCGTGTTGTTGATGAATGTTGGCATCAACTTTTATCAGATTTTATTTATGCGGAAGTAATGATCGATAGGATCTGATACCATAATAGAATAGGTATCTTCCATTATCTCGATAATGAAGTTTACATAAGACGTCCTATATATAAGTTACATGACAAGCATAAGAATAAAAGATAAACATGATAACAGAAAGTTTGTTATACCATAAACGAGCTGCACTCAGCATATCTAAACTACCATATCTAAACAAACCATGTGATCCTATTTATCCATATCTAAACAACCCATGTGATCTATATCTCTGTCAATACAAAAAATGAAAAATAATTATTAAATATAATTAATTATATCTGTAATCCTTTTCAGAAGAGCAATTAAAATCATTAATTTATAATACATAAAAAATACATATTCTATATTAATTATATCTTGATTTTGCTCTTCAGGATGAGTTAAATAGAGTTTTAGAATAAGAAGAAGCTCTTTGGTTTCAAAAGGCTAGATGCAAATGGATTGAGGATGGGGATCGCAACACAAGATTCTATCATACAACTACCATAATTAGAAGAGCCAGAAACAAAATTTTAGAGCTCAAGAATGATGAGGGTCATATGGTTGGAGAAGAAGACAGCCTGAACAAGATTATTCATGATTTCTTCACTAATCTTTTTACTGAA
This sequence comes from Gastrolobium villosum, assembly GCA_032173675.1. Taxonomy (NCBI): domain Eukaryota; kingdom Viridiplantae; phylum Streptophyta; class Magnoliopsida; order Fabales; family Fabaceae; genus Gastrolobium; species Gastrolobium villosum. The sequence goes on from JAVKPL010014581.1 coordinate 57,958, forward strand.
GAAGATCACTCCAGACCTTGGGAAGTCACCAATACTTGCTGGCCTGCATTAGAGGAGACTGAGTTGATAGCCTTGAAGGATCCTATCTCGGAATTGAGTATCAAGGAAGTTTTCTTCTCCATGAATGCTCTCAAAGCTCCTGGTCCAGATGGCTTCCCAGCTTTTTTCTTCCAAAAAAACTGGGATATTATGAAAAAGCAAGTGGTTGATTGTGTGCATCAGATTTGGGAGAAGCCGAATGAGGTAAAGGATCTAAATAAAACCTTTATGGTTCTCATTCCAAAACTGGAAAAACCATAAAAGATTAACCAATTTCGCCCGATTGCTCTGTGTTCTGTTCTTTATAAAGGTATCAGCAAGATTATAGTGAGCAAGCTGAAACCCCTTCTCAACAAACTGATTTCTCCTCAACAAGTCAGTTTCATTCCTAAAAGACAAATCCAGGACAATATTATCATTGCTCAAGAGATGGTTCACTCTATGAATAGAATAAAGGGGAAAAGGGGATTCTTCACAATCAAATTCGACTTAGAGAAAGCCTATGATAGGATGTCTTGGAATTTTATATACAAAGTGTTGTCTGAGATAAACATCCCAGAATCTCTGGTGAATATCATAATGCAGTGCATCACTTCAGCTGAGCTTGAAATCCTCTGGAATGGTTCCAAGGCTGGTAGCATCCTTCCGAGCAGAGGTTTGAGGCAAGGAGATCCAATATCTCCCTACATTTTCGTGCTATGTATGGAAAAACTGACACACTTGATTTCTGATGCAATTGCAAAGAAAGAGTGGAAGCCAATGGCAGCCGGTAGAGGTGGACCATCCATATCTCATCTCCTCTTCGCTGACGATTTGTTACTCTTTGGAGAAGCCAACATTGACCAAATCAAGATAGTAATGGAGTGCCTCACAAAGTTTGGGATCATGTCTGGTCAGAAGGTGAGTTACCCAAAATCTAATATCTTTTTCTCCAAAAATGTTCCAATTGATGTTGCTAATGAGACAGTGAAGATTAGTGGTTTTGCACAAACAAAAAACTTGGGCAGATACCTGGGATACAGAAAGAAACATGGCCAGACTAGTAAACTTCACTATGGAGAGATCATGGATAGGGTTAACAATAGGCTCAATGGTTGGAAAAATCAGTGTCTATCTATGGCAGGTAGAGTGAATCTAGCAAAATCGGTCATCTCCACTATCCCTATGTTCCACATGCAAAACAGCTTATTACCTATGGGTATTTGTGAAGAAATTGAAAAGAAGCAAAGGAATTTCATTTGGGGAGATACTGAGGTTCATAGGAAGCATCATGCAATCGGTTGGGAACACCTTCAGCTCCCTAAAAACCAGGGTGGGTTAGGTATTCTCAATCTCCGCAGCCAGAATGAAGCTTTCATCCAAAAGTGTGCTTGGAATATGGTTCAGTCTCCATCTCAGCTTTGGGTCCAAGTCTTGCTATCCAAATATGCCAGGAGAAAATATATGCTAAAAGAGGTAGTTAATAAACCTTATGATTCTCACTTGTGGAAAAGCATTTGTAAGGTCTGGCCTCAAATGATAAGCAATACTTCTTGGCAAATAGGTAATAGCAAGAAGATTGATTTTTGGAAAGACAATTGGACTGGTCTCAGCCCAAACCTCCTTGCTCATACTCATACCCTTCCTTCTCAAGAGGTCTTGGATTTAAAGATTAGCAACAGTATTTTCCTTTCTGAAGGAGGCTGAAATGTGCATTATCTTGTGAACCATTTTGACCTTAATGTGGTAAACAAAATTCTTGCCATTCCTCATCCAGATGATGAAGCCAAGGAGGATAGCATAGCTTGGACTAACTGGAACCCTGGGCATTCCATAGTTAAGCTGGCATACAATAACTTGTTAGATTCTAGCAATCCTTCCCCCATTGACTGTTGGGACCGTATTTGGAAGTGGAAAGGCAAGGAAAGAGTCAAAATGCTTATCTGGAAAATGCTTCATGATAGAATGTTAACAAGAGAGTCAATATCAAAGTGGAGTGGTAGTTCCAATAAGTGCCCTTTCTGCCCTGAAGTGATTGAAGATTGCCTTCATGTGTTTAGAGATTGTTGGAAGGCAAGAAAGTGTTGGCTGTTGCCCATGTTGCACCCTCTTCCACCGAGTTTCCTCACTGTGATTTCTTTTAGGGAGTGGATGATTCCGAATCTCACTTCAAACAACAGCAATCTCAAGGATTGGAGAGACTCTTTCTTTACCACTTGCTACTTTTTGTGGTTATGGAGGAATAAGGAAATTCACGAAGAAGGTTTCCAGCGTCCTGAGGATCCTTCAAAGGCTATTGCTGTAGAAATTGAGGAAAATGGGTTCTGTTTGGCTAAGTTTAAAAAAACATTTTCAGGAACTTCTCACTCTCAACTTCCTACGTCGTGGATTAGGCCTGCGGAGGACTTTCTGAAATTAAATGTGGATGGGGCTGTGCAAGGTAATCGGGCAGCTTGTGGTGGTCTCTTGAGGGATAGGAATGGATTATGGTGTGGCGGTTTCTCAGCCTTCATTGGCTCTTGCATTCCTTTGCATGCTGAACTTTGGGCTCTCCTTTATGGACTTGATTTCGCCTGGAAGCATGGCTGGAGGAAACTAGTGTTGGAAACTGATTCTTCTCAAGCGTTTTGCCTTCTTACCAATCATGGTAATGATACTCGAAAGCTGCCATTGGTAGCTAAGATTCGAGTCTTTTTAATGAAAGAGTGGACTGTCTTATTGAATAAAAATCGTAGGAGTAGCAACACCTGTGCGGATTGGATTGCGAAGAAGGCTTTGGATGATTCCTTTGGGCTCAAATCAATCTCCTCCCCTCAGAGTGATCTGTTAAATCTTCTTGTTGCTGATCTTTTGGATCCGAGTCCGAATAAGGTGGCTGCTAGGAGAAATACAGGATGATGCTTGTTCTTGGCTTTCTGCTAGTGTTTGATGTTTTGTTTTCTGCTGTTTCTTGTTCTGTTTTTTTCCTTCCTTCTTATTTGCTGTTCTTTTGTTTTGTGGGGGTATTTCCCCTTTCTGTAACCAAAAAAAAAAAATACATATTCTGTTGCATAAAGAAATTGATAGTCTAGCTTATTTTATAACGCAATAATTATTTAATTAATTTTCAATATATATTTAAAAAAATAGCGATAAATAAGTTTAAATTATTTAAATGCAAATAGAAAATTGCAATAGAGGATATTATCCTTTATATGTTATAAATTTAGAATATTCTACCAGTAAAATAATGATTTTAATTTTTACTAAAAAAATAATGATTTTAATTAATATTGGACTATTTTATCAGATGTGATAATAAACTTGTTTATGAAACAACTAAAATACTGATAAAATCAGAGTACTAGAATTTAATTGAACTAACAAAAGTACGTGTTCATATGTTTATAAAAAAAAAAAAAAGTACGTGTTCATACTTACCTAATAAATTAAATATGTATATTCTAAAAGTTAAACTTTTGTTCCAAAGAAGAATACGAATGCGCCCAAGAGAAAAGTAATAAAATTTTGACAATCCTTTCTTAATCATCAACTAATTCATATATATATATATATATATATATATATATATATATATATATATATATATATATATATATATATATTTGGTGAAATCAACTAATTCATATTTGTTTACCAATAATTTTGTTCATGACAAATGTTATTTGAACTTCGGACCAGGGAAATCAATAAGGTCAAATTTGAACAATTGTGTGCGCTTCACCAATAAATTTTTTTTGACAATTATGTTGACCCGCATATTTGAAAATATCAAAATTAATTAATATAAATTATTTATTTTTTTAAGAATACTTAAATATTATTTCAAAATGAAATATCCATTTATGTTAAATAATAATTAGTTTTTACTAAAATAACAATAATAATAATTAGCAATAAATATTTATATAAAAATTATTTTAAGTCTTTTAATATAAATTAATCTAATTAATTATTTAAAATCAATATTTTTAATATAAGCTAATCAAATTAGTGGAATTGGATGAAAGGAATTTTGGGAATGGACCACAAAGCAAGTGGATTAACCGGTGAGGGATTGTTCCAAATTAGTCAATAGCCTTAAATTCGAGAGTATGAGGCTGAGTTAAAATTTTGGTAGAAAGTTTTTCCAAAAAAATAAAAATGGTAGGAAAAGTTTTGCTGCTCTTATAATGTTATACGACTTGATCCAATTAATCGATTAATTGATGAATAGGTAAAAAAATATTTCCAAAAAAATAATAGAAGCCACAATTAATTAGACGGGAAAAAGGAATAAATAGAGAAATAATAACGCACGGAAGATCAGTGCTATAAGATTTGGTTTAATACACTTTCAAGTTGCAAGAAACAATAAAGGATATACATGCATTGATACTTGATGAATTGATTTTGTAGCTATCATGTCATTCAAATTGGAATATTTATTGATGGCCTTTTTGCAATCACAAACTACGCAACTTGTTTAATGGAGTGTTGTACAACCATTAAAATTTAGGAGTACATGGGGCCTTTTTGCCAAAAG